>CAUYSK010093717.1:0-42094 GCA_963575035.1 Avahi laniger
AGTGATGCAAAGAGTGCAATGCGTACCACGCAATGGGATGGACATATTTGAAACTTGGACAGAGGGGGAAGGGGGGGCAAGGGCAACACACGTAACCTAAACATCTGTACCCCCATATTATGCTGAAATAAAAAAAAAAAGAATATGGTTATATACCAACTGTGGAACACTAATCTTTGCATTTTTTTTCTTGGACAATGTTTCATGAAGAAATATATCTTAAAATAATGTTTTTAGACACATTGGGACCAAGCCTACCTGGCAAAGTCTAGATCTTAACATTTCAAATGGAAAATTTACCATTTGAGGAATTGGTAGTAATTTATTTCTTTTTAGGTAGAAATTAGAATTTGTCTTTGAAACTGACCTTCCTTTTTACTAAGGGATATTTGGAGAATTCTCTTAGTTTTTTCCTGCTGCTATAAAAAAATACCTAAGACTGGGTAATTTATAAAGAACAAAAATTTATTTCTCACAGTTATGAAGGCTAGGAAGTCCAAGATCAGACACTGAAGTCCAGGTTCCATGTCTGAGGAGACCCAGCATCTGCTTCCAAGATGGCACCTTGAAAAGCTACTTCCTCCTGAGGGGATAAATGCTTTGTCCTTGTGTGGCAGAAGGGATGAAAGTGCAAAAGGAACTAGCTAGTTTTCTCCAGTCCTTTCATATGGTTCCTATTTCATTCATGAGGGTGGAGCCTTCATACCCTAATTGCCTCCTTAAAGGCCCCACCTCTTACTACTATCGAATTGGTGATTACGTTTCAATTTATGAAGTTTAACACATACATTCAAACTATAGCAAGAGTTCTATATGAGTTGTGGAGTTGCTTCAGTGAAAAGTTACATTAAAGCTTAGTAACGCTTCATAATACTAAGCTGCAAAAGAATGAGAGAAACAATATTTAATTTTTGTTATGTATGTTTGTCTTTTCCCAAGATCAGATTATTGGCTAATAGTGCAGGCAAAGCTGATCCTATCTCTATTTCACACTGAAAAATGGACTTTGAGAAGGAGCTTGACTGTACCCAGAAGACGACAAGCGGTGCCGGAGCTGTAGTTGGTACCCTCCATGTGATGCTTATTCAAATTTAATAAGCCAGACATTTGGAAACCTACCATCAACTGTTGTGATCATCTCATTGCAGCCATATACTGGGAACTGGAACAGGGATGTCCTTTTGAAGGGAATGGATATTGCCACTTTCAATCATGTTAGAAAATGTTTAATGCTGAGGTAAGACATGAAGCAACACACGGCATGAAAGAGGAAAGAACATCTATTTTCTCTTGAGTTGGGAGGACAGATGTTCAGAGGCTGAGAACATGGATGGGACCTGGGAAGTCGAGACATGGTGATAATTTTGAGAAATCCTATTGCTATTGGGCAAGTGGATGTGCTTCTGCTATCTGGAGCCTGCTAGGAATGAAGCAGGGATTCAGATTTTTGAGATTGTGATTTGGGGTGGGTTCTGAGGTCTTAATAATAACAGACATGTGCAAGTGGTAACTTCAATTTGTACTTGGAACATTTAGTAGTGGTTTACAAAAAGCCACATGCTGCTCTTGCTTGTACCCTGGGAAATTAGAAGAATAATTTCTGCGCCCAGAGGCCAGATTGGTGGTAGCTGTGGGACTTGCCATGAGTGAAGTCACGAGTGTCAGAAACCTGAGAAAAATCACCAAAATAGCTAGGAAGCTATTGGGGTGTATAAAATTTCTGTCAATTTTTTCTAGTGTTTTCACTGAAAGAATTTAATATAAAAATAAAATTTTATATTTTATTATAAGCTTGTGGGGCCAAGTGGTACAGATAATTATGATGACAACAGCTATGATGATGAAGATTGTGGTGTTAAGCAAACATTCCAAATTTCAATAATTTATAAGCTCACACATCCCTTTAGTGTCTAAATCATGATAGCCTAATCTTCTGACAGATTTTCAGTCTTCCGATAGATTGCAATCCCTGAGGGTTTTGGAGCTATCTAAGGAATATTCTCATGTTCCTCAGATTTGCTGTTTTTTCATAAGCTTTCTCAGCCACCTATCAGGCTTGTGACCACCACCACTCTTTCCATGGGTCACATCCTATTTTCTTAAGCCTGGGACCCACAGACAAATGCTGCTTTTTCTGTGTCACATTGGCCCTCACTCTGGTACCAGGCATTTCTTTCATTCTTGGTGACAGGTGATCAGGCACAAATACATATAAGAATTTTTCAGAGACTTAAATACAACACAAAGAAATTGCAAAGCAGAGGACTCGAACCTGGACCTTGACTATGCCATCCTTAGGTCAACGAGTTTAAACCTCTTCTTTGGACATTTCTTCCTAAGTGACACTCCCCCAATCCCAATGACGTGGCACCACCATTTGTACCTTCTCCAGGCTAAGTGCACACAAGTATATCTCCCTTGGGATCTAAACCTTGACTACCTGAGTCCTGGAAAAACGAAAAATATTCCCCCATTGCTCCAGCCTAAGGTTTGTCTCTCATGTTCCCCCTTTCTGCCCTAAGATTCCCTTCTTCCCCTGGATGCTTGAGAGCATGAATGCATTTTTTTTTTACACTTAAATTATACAAATTGGCCCTGCCTAAAGTTTCTATTAGGACAATTCATCATAATCTAATGTTCTGATATTATTTATCTAGCCAGGATATTTCATTCTTAAAAACTATCTCAGAGAGTACTTAGACAGCCCAGCATAAGTTTTGGAATCTCCAGTTGTACCCTTAATTGTGCTAACTACATATTGTGACTATGTGCCACCACATCGTGGCTGCCATCTTTAGGTTTCTACTTCTAACAACTCTATGAAACGAGTTCAGCTATTATATCTATAGAAACACACAGTTTAAATATCTTGCCCAGGTAGAATCAGAGCATTCTCTCTTAAACACTATTGCAGTTCATTTTGGGTGTCAACTTGACTGGATTAAGGAATACCAGAAGAACTGGTAAGCACTCTTTTTGGATGTGTCTGTGAAGGTGTATTGAGAGGAGATTGGCATGTGAGTCTGAGTGGATTAAGTGGAGAAGATCCACCCTCAATGTGAGTAGACATGATCCCATTGGCTGGCTGCCCAGATAGAATGAAAAGAGGAAAGGTGAATTGGCTGCTCTCTCTGTTGAAGCCGTGATATACTTCCCTTCTCCCACCCTTGGACATTAGCCTCTCTGGTCTTTGGACTCCAGGCCATACACCAGTGGCCACCCAGGTTTTCAGGACTTTGACTAAGCCATGCTACCAGCATCTCAGGATCTCCAGCTTGCAGACAGTCTATCTTGGGACTTCTCAGCTTCTGTAATCACATGAGCCAAGTCCTCTAACAAATCCCCCCTCATCTTTCTCTCTCTCTCTCTCTCTCTATATATATATATATACATGCACACACACACATATATGTATGTATATGTGTGTGTGTGTGTGTGTGTGTGTGTGTATGTATCCTATTGTTTCCATTCCATCTTCTGGAGAACTTCAACTAATGCAAATACTATTCTGAAATGACTTTAGAAGAGAATTTTCCAAGATGATACAGTCTAAACATATATTTGGAAAAGAAACACTTCTTCCTAGAAGCAATCTGTAGAGATTGAACTCTGCCCATAAAGATAAACCTTTGTGATACTATTGCTGAACAATGAACGTCTCCATTTTAAGAAGAATGATCTTTTCATTATCTTTGACTATAAAGTGATATTTCTGAAAACAAAGGAGCAGTCTGCCCCCATACTTGAATTCAATGTTCCAACACTAGAGAAATAAAAGAACTGTATGTGGCCTTAAAAATTCAGTTCCAGCTTACAAATGATAATATCTACCATATATCAAGTACAACTGTTTGCCAGTCATTGTGCCTGACCTCTATATGTGAGTGTAGGGGTTTGTGTGTGTGTGTGTGTGTGTGTGTGTATTCTGACAAAAACTTGTCAAGGCATTTATTATCTCCATTCTACACATGAGACTGTGGAGACATAAAGATTTAATGACTACCTCAAGATTAGGTAAGAGCTCAGTGGATCTGGAAACCAAATCTTCTGATTCCTTATCCACTGCTCTTCTGCCACATCCAATAAATAGCCTTTGAGCCACCCAGAATAACTCCTTATTTTCTTCTGTCCATTATATGCTTGATATGATTCTAATTATGTCAGGTACACTTGGTGAGCTGTGCTGAGATTGAGCTTCTTTCTCGATAAGTGTTCAGCTGGAACTTTAGGGATATGAAAGTGTCTTTGCAAAAGGATATACAGTTTTGTACATTTGTCATTCTCTATTGAGACAAGTGAAAATCATTAGCTTCCTTTAAGGAAAACTCTACATTGTCAGGACAAGTAAAATAAGTACAAGAGCATTGGACTTTGAATTAGCATCAGCTATCAGACTTTGCCAAATCGCATCTTCACACATGTGAAATAGAGAGAGTGCCAGCCATTGCTATTGCACAGGTAGGTTAAGGGGTTTAGGTGAGAGAAAAATGAAAAGGCACAACTGACAATATGAAGTGCTTTATAAGTACAAGTTTTTCATTTATAAATATGCCAGTATCCATACAGTAAATGACAAAATAAAACAAAATGTCATCTCAAATTATTCTTCCTAAAAATAGAATATAGCTATCATTCAGCACAGAAACCTTATTGTGTTCTTGGGAGGAAAAAATGTCCTTAAAGTTAGGGTTTAACATATGAGACTATTTTTCTATTAATTTCCATCATAAATATTTTAAATTATTTTATATAGGAAAACATGTAAGCATATACACATAAAAATAGTTATTTAAGACTGCTTTTAGAGGGAAAGCTCAAAAAATAAATACACAAATTTTAACAGTGGTTACCTTAGGAGGGTGAAATTATAATTTTGGAAGTGGTATTTCTCTATACATTCTAATTTTTTGTCAATGAACATGCATTATTTGTGAAATCACAATAAAATATATTTTATAATAGCACATGTTTTGCTGCAGGAAAATTCCTAGAGTATTAGATGCAAAAGTAGGTTTGCAAAATTAATGGCAGATATAAGAAGATAAATGGAAGCATTGATTATTGGTAGCAAAAAAAAATTAAATTCAATAATAAATATAAACAGAATTATGCCTTTTTATCTTGTTATGTGTCTATAGGAGGTGGAGAGGTTCTCAGCTCCTTGTTACGCACATTTAAAGACCTGAAATGCATCATATGAAATATCACTGGATACCATGACAGGGGAAAAAATGGAAAAGCAAGAAGCAGATGATCTCACTAGACATAACACATGCCACTTCTATTCACATTTCACAGACCAAAGCAAATCACATGATTAATCAGAAATATAGGTCAGTGGCACACAGGTATGCCACACAGTTCTTTTTCAGTGAATGCTGGGAAAAAGAAAGATAGAATTATCCTTTTCCAAAGGTTTGTCTGTTATTTATACTTTTCACAAAATGTAGAAAGTAGGTCTCAAATTTATGATCCATGGACCACTTAAAAATAACGTGGCCAACTGGATATTATAAACAAACAGTAAAACCACTAAAATCTTTCCTCTCTTCCTTCCTTATAAACAATAAGCATATATTGACACCTTCTCTGCCAGCTCTAGGAATATAAACATGAAAATGGCCTAGTACCTGCCCTCATGGTACTTTATGGTCTAGAAAAAGTAAAAAACATCTTCCTTCTGTGCAAGAAAATATCCTTGCTTCATGACAGAATTAGAAGTTGAAATCATAAAACAATAAAACCTGATTTTATGCTCTTTGGCAAATTATAGATCCCCTCCTCCCAGAAAAGACTTTAAAATTATAAACCTCATTCTCCAATTACTGGCAACTGTAGAGCACCTGAAAGTAATTTCAGTGTCACTAAGAATCATCACCATTGTGGACAGTGTCTATGTAAGAAGCATGTGAAGCATTTGGGAGGTAGAAGTAGTACAGTACTGAGTGGCCTGGCCTGGTTAGTACATTTCCTGTTTCCCAAAGAAACTGTAGCTATAAGGCAGACACAAAAAAATGGGTGGACTCCATTAGCCTATGTTTGTTTCTATTGCCCCCCCAAAACTGTGCTTGTACTCAAATAGACATGCCAAGAATTGTTCAGTTATTTCTCCAAAAACAAAGATAACTTAGATAATAATACTATAAATACAAATTCATTGCAGAATATAAAACATTTGCAATTTGACCCCTCAATTTGTTTGCCATAAATTGTGAGGTAAAATTCGTTCACTGAATTGCTGAACAGCAAAATATCGGTCCCAGAACTATAATTCTCTTTCCCTGTTTTATCTCCATGGAGAATGCTAACTAACTGCACCAGTAGCATAGGAATCCATCACTTCTATTCACTGTTTTGATCTCCAATAGGCCAATAAAGATTGCTATTTTGTGTGGCCAACCACTTTCACCAAATTAAGCATCTCTTCAGGCAGAGCCAGTTTAAAAAGCCACCATGTCAAGGAACCTGAAACACTTTCTTTAATAGCCATGTCTGTCATTGTCTTTCCACTCAGTTGAGACAGTGAGCCATCAAAGGCAAAGTACACTCTGAAGTGATACAGTTAATACAGTGAATCCCCTCTCTCCCTTTATTCATCATATGGCCCATTAGCACCTGCCAAGTGTGTGCTGTCAGATAGCACTCATAATTTCACCACGGCAATATACAAGTCCATTGGCCTGGGCAGCTATGGAGATGTGTTTACATTTACAATATTTGAGAAAGCATCTCGTGTTCTTGATAAGGAAGTGCGGGTTTGTGTTTTCGGTGCAATAATCATGCCATTCATATGTTCTCTATGCCCTTGTGAGTTGCTAACTGGATATATCTCTTGGTAACTATCAGGGTAAGTTGATAATTTGCAACTCTGGCTCTAGCAGCCAAAGCTCTTGCAGTCAACACCCACAAATTATCCCGTAAATATTTGGAAAATTAAAAACAACAAAAACAAATGCCCTATTGGATAAACTAGAGAGAGAGAGAGAGAGAGAGAGAGAGAGATCTCCACGGAATGGTCAAGTAAGAAGGAATCTCGCCTAGACCAGGAGATTAGCCAAACCAACCCTGAAAATAGGCAGATATCCCAGAAAAAATTGCCCTCGTATTTAGCATTCAACATACCGCTAATATTCATTTGTTTTCCTGACAACAAAATATTGTTTTCTCGCAAAAAGAAAGCTTCCTTAAGAATCCACTACAGCAAAGGTTCTTAATAAAATCAGCAGACATTATAATAAGTTTAAGGACTGTATACTCTGTATGTTTTTCTTGTTTTATTTTTTAACTCAAAAAGAAGATGAAAGAAGATCAGATAACAAGCATTCAAAAATCGAAACAACAAATTTAAAGGAAAAAAATGGTAACTTTTTTATTCTTTGGTAATCAACATTCTTAATGATGTTCCAGTTCCATCATGTGAAGGGTAATTGCATTTTTCCTCCATTGCAGCAAAGCAACCTTGATTATTTTTAGCACATTTATTTCAATTAAATGTGTTATTATCTGATCTAGTTGCTGAGGAAGAGGTCAGAAGAAGTCATATCCAGGTTTTGGTTGCTATTGCTTTTTTCCTTTTAATTTTCTTTTTCCTTAAATGGGCTGTTTCTATAAGCAGAATGATGTGGCAGAGAGTTCAAAAATATATTTTTTCAAAATGGAAACCTGAATTGCCAAACAATTATTTAATCATAGAGTCTTTTAAATAGTGATAACAATGAAATTTAATAATAAATTTAACCCCCCTCCTCTCTGCTAAAAGAAGGACATCAGTGAAGAAAAAGGAAGGGTTTGCTTTTTTGGTGATATTATTAAATGAAACAGCACTGACTCCATACCAGGCTCCCTATGAAGGAAGATCAAAGGCAAGACTCCCAAGTTCATCACTTAGTTCCACTCTGTTCTATCAGTGCGTGATACTCTGGCTAGTTTCCTGTGCCTCTAATTTTTGAACCTAATTAGTGCATTAAACCAGGGAGTTATAACCACATTCATCATATTTTCTAAAATTGACTCAAAACTTCATGTTCATTTGTCGTTTGGTGAGTTAAATATATTTACTTGTATTGAAGAAAACATTTTAGAATTCCATATACATTAAGAAATGCCAAGCATTTTCCTTAAAAGTATTATTTTTCTCTCCTACATTGAATTAATGCCACACATCTCCGGAGCAGCAAAGTTCATTATCAGTTATTTTATTTTATCAATAATAAGGCTATCATAGTGCTATTTATTGAACACTTAAACCAGGCTTGAGCTTAGGACTTTACATGTAATACCTCATTTAACACTCATGATAACTCAATAAAGCACTATGATTATTGTTTCTGTAACCACTTTATGAGGCATAATTCATATTCAATAGGCTATATATACATATTGTACTATTTAATAAGTTTTGAGATATGTATACACTCATGAAACTATTGTCACAATCAAGATAATGAACATACTCATCATCACCTAAAGTTTCCTAGTGCTCATTTGTAATCCTCTGCTCCTTCTCCATTGCCTGCACTGTCCCCCTCCCTTCTATCGGGCAACCACTGATTTGCTTTCTCTTCACTATAGATTGCGATGTAGAGGAAATGGAATGCTCCTTCCCTGCCATTGGGAATGTAAAATGATACATACGCTTTGGAAAAGAGTTTGCTAGTATCTTTAAAAAGTTAAACCAACACCTAGCACCTGATCTAGTCATTCCACTCCAAAGTATTTACCCAAGGTAAATAAAAACATATGGCCGTAGAAAGACTTGCCAGTGAATGTTCATAGTACGTTTATATATTATGTAATATAACTTATGTTTCAAAAGGATCCTTCTGAATGCTGAATTTGGACTAGACTGAAGAGGAGAAATAAAACCAACTAGGAAACTATTGCAATAATCCAGACTCAGGATGATCATAGCTTAACCAATGTGATGTGATAATAAGGTAGTGAGAAGTAGAAAGATCCTAGAAAAATTTTTAAGATAGACATTACTGCATTTCCTGATGCATTGGATGTATAGTGTAGGAAAAATATAGGTGCCAAGGATGTCTCTTAGGCACTTGGTCTAAGTAACTGGAAAAATGGAGTTTCTGTTAATTGAAACTAAGAGCTCTGGGAGGAACAGACAGGGGGGAGGAAGAAGTCAGGCTTGTGTTTGTGAGATATGTTAAATTGGAAGTAGCTGTCAGACATGCAGTGGGAGATGTCAAGAAGGCTGGCACATGTATGAATCCAGACCTGAACTGGGAAGTCAAAGCTGAAGATAAAAGTTGGGGACATTATTAGTAAACAGAAGGTAGCCAAATATGGAAGTGAATGGAGAAATAGAAAACTCAGAGCCCTAGGACTACTAATGAATAATATGTCTGAGAAATAAGGAAGAACTAGCCATGCAGATTGAGAAGGGACAGCTGGGTGTCAGGAGGAAAGTCAGAAAAGTGTGAAATCGTGGAGACCATTTTTTAAAAAAATATTTAAAAGAAGAGAGAGTAATTCTCTCTCAAAAGCTGCTAATAGGATTTCTAATATGAGAAAAGTGGACTGAACATTTCATTTACCAACATGACCAACGTTGGCTTAGATGAGAACGACATAATTGAAATGATGGGCATTAAAGACTGGTGGGGTAGATTCAACAGGGAATGGGGAGGGAGGAGGGAGTATAGGTTTATCTTTCCAGGAGGTTTTTCTGTGAAAGGATGCACAGAAATGGTGCAGTAGTTGGAGAAGAATGCAGGAACACAAGAGGGCTTTTTTTGTTTGTTCTGATTTGGATTTTATATATATATTGCTGTTGTTGTTAGCCACCTAGCAGTACAAGTTAATGCATTTAGTGGTCTCTAATAATACTAAAATTCCATATATAACATATTTGTGTATATTCCTTTAACTTTTTATTTTGAAATGATTAAAGATTCACAGAAATTTGCAAAGACATTAGAGAAGTCCCTTATGCTCTTCACCCAGCTTCTCCCAATGTTTACATCTTATGTAATTATCATACAATATCCAAACCAGGAAATTGATGTTGGTATAATGTGTATGCAGAGTTCTATGTCATTTTATCACTCATATAGATCATGTAACAACCACCACAATTAAAATGCAAAACTATCCCATCACCACAAAGATCTCCTTAGTGCTATGTCTTCATAATCATAACCCCCTCCCCTCTGCTACCATTCCTAACCACTGGCAACCACTAATTTGTTCTCCGGCTTTATAATTTTGTCTTTCTAGATTGTTATAAAAATGAAATCATATAGTATGTGGCCTTTTGATATTTCCCTTTTTTCACTTAGCATTAAACCCTTGAGATCCATCTAAGCCGTTGAGTAATTTGTTCCCTTTTATTTCTAAATAAATACATATATTCGTGGTGTGGACATACCACAATTTAACTACTCACCTATTGTACAACATTCCAAGATGCTTCTATGTTGAGGAAATAATGCAGTAAAAGAGGGGGAAATTGATGATGCAGAAGAGTTTGGGAGCAGTGGAGTAACATAGAGTTCAAGGGAAAGGGTTGGCTTCTAGGCCCTGGACATTCATCCAAAGTAAAGCATTTGAAGTCAGAGTCAGTGGGCAAAAATACAAGGAAATGAATGTGGTGGCGGGAGCTTTTAGAAGGTCTTTTCTAGCTGCTCCCACTTTTTGAATAAATAAGCAAGTTTCATTGTCAGTTCACAGTAAAAATGGTGGAAAAGTTGTTGCAGGTTTGAGGAGGGAAGAAAAAGGTATTCACCAGCCATCTGAGAGAGTGGAGAGTGGAGAGATCAGAGATATGCTGTATTTTATGCTGCTGCACGAAGGGCCCGCAAAGGTAATAGCCATGAATTTAAAGCCAAAGCAACCAGGGTGGGTGTGTGTTCTTTTCCAGCCTAATTCAGGGGCACGAATACAGGTGCAGAAAGAGCGGTAGGAATAATGATTTGAGGTAGGCAGAGCAGACATCAGAAAAATAAGAGAAAAAAAAGAAAGGAAGAATTTGGGAAAGCAGTATTTATTTTTGTTTTCAGAAATGTGAGGTACATCGTAGCCAGTAGATGTTCCATAAACACAAGCAGCATAAAAGACAGTGGCAAGATGGTTTGATTTATAAACAGAAAGCCCAGTCTTGTTTATCTTCACTGTTAAGCAATACTCTGAAAATCCCATCGAAGTGCTAGGCTTGTAAGCACGGTGGTGATTCTGTTTTCTGTTAAGATGCTAACACGTGGCATGTAAAGCTGCCCACTCCCCAAGGGGGGTTTGAAATATTTTCAGCCAGCTCCCTTGGTCACTGGTACTTCAATTTCTCCAGCCATTTGAATATGGGTAGGTAGGCTTTGACTCTCTTTTAAAAAACAGTCATTCCTTACCATACTCACAGCCATTCTCACAGACAGTTGCTATTTTTCCGTCTGTCAGATCTGAATATCACATCAGAGAAAGAGAAGTCGGGTTAAGGGCTTCTGTGGGGATTTTCATTTTCCTGACTCACTTGGCTGGGGTATTAAAGCACAGAAGCTTTGCAACTCCTGCCACACAACGGATCTGATACAGAATCTCCCAGTGGCATTCCTGGACTGATTATGCCTCTTGTGGCAGGAGGGAACAGCACATGAAGCAACCCAGCGTTGTGTGGCATGGCTGAGGCAAACGTTGTGTCCATGATTCACAAAGCAGACTACCACTTGGCTGAATACAAACACAACACTTCTGGGAGCTCTGGGAAAAGAACACAGACACAGTGTCTCAGTTCAGATATTTTTTCTCATCGTGTTGGTACAGATCTTCCAGCCCGATGCATTTTCCAATACCAGTTGTTGAAAACATGGTAGTTAACACCATTTTATTTTTAACAGACTGTCAGCTAGGTATCTTTCTAATTAATGTTATTTGTTTGAAATAAATTTTCAGCATTCAGTTTGGTTACAGGTAAAGGACCATCAGCCTCTTGGGAAATGGAAGGCCACATCTGTAGTTTGAACCAGCCTGATCTGTTTTAATAGTCTTGCATTTATTCACACATTCTCTCTCTCTCTCTCTCTCTCTCTCTCTCTCTCTCTCTCTCTCTCTCTCTCTCTAAATCTCTGCATCTGTCAGAAAATAAACAAGAAGCAGCAGCCACAGTACACATCTGGGTCATGGTACTTCATTACTCTGACAAAGAGAATAACAAATATTTTAGATTCTGTCACTAGCAGAGGTCAGAAGGATGACAGAATCAAATATGTGGGTTTTTTTTTATTAGGGGCCATCATTCTGCTCTGCCTAATTACCTTAATTTTCCAAGCTCCTTCAAGTCATTGCATAGTTCGAAATACAGCTTAAAATGCCCCAGCTCTGGATATGTTTACTTTCACCTTTAAACAACACTGACTGCAAATATGACCTTCCATCGACCTAGATGACCCGTTTCAAAAGACTTAAAGCAAAACTGATTGAGCAAAGCCACCTCCTAGAGCTGCAAGGCAGAAAAAAAG
Source organism: Avahi laniger (assembly GCA_963575035.1). Classification (NCBI taxonomy): domain Eukaryota; kingdom Metazoa; phylum Chordata; class Mammalia; order Primates; family Indriidae; genus Avahi; species Avahi laniger. The sequence continues at coordinate 12,465 of CAUYSK010093717.1, forward strand.
ATAAGCTCATCAGGCAGGAAATGTGTTCTGACAGAGAACGCTTCACAAAGCTGTTTTCGGGGTCTCTGCTTTGGTGATGTGTGAAAAGAATGCTTGCCCAGGGCTCACTGGGAGTAAGAGGGACTGGGGAGGGAGGTGGTGGTGATTGCAAGGTGCTCCTCAGCCACAGGTGGCCACACAGGTACCACTGCAGGAAAAGAACTGAAAGGTTTCCCAGGCCTGGTTTTATCACTATTCCCACCACTTGGGGCATGCTGCGCTCCTACTCAGTGCCCCCTGCCTAGCCCACCACCACTTCTATGGCCGCATAATTGGCCCACACACTCTTCTTATTTCCATCCATGGTGTCCAGCACCTGCACTTCACCACTGACATCTCGATTTCCCCAATTTGCCACACTCTTCACCATGTAAGAGCTTTTGCATAAATAGTACCTTTTGTCTTAGGTACTCTCCATCCGCCTGGCTCCTTCTTGTTGGTTGGGTCTCATCATAAACATAATCCTTTGCAAAGAAGCCTTCCCCAATTATGCCTCCCCGAGCTCACCACTCTCCTTCATTACTCGTTGATCTTTTCCTTCTTGGTCATAATTTGACATTTTCCACTTATGTGTTTTATGAACATTCAGAAAAGAAATCCATTTTATTTACCACTTTATCAGCACCTAGTTCTGTGCCTGGCCCAGTGTAAATGTTGTCCTTTTTAAATAACACTTGGCTTAACAGAATCCTTTTCATGGAGTACCTGTTATGTGAAAAACTACCTTAAGTGGCTGCCCTGTGGTGCCATGCATGGTGTCATGACTTTGAAATCTGCTCTCTCATTTAATCATCAGCTCAGTAATGGGAAATATGCCATATTGTACCCACTTTACAGAGAAGAAAACTGGATGCACTCTGGTTGTATGATTGGTCCAAAATGTTTAGAAATGTCAATACCCAAGTAACAAGTTATGGAAGCATTTCGAGCATGATAGCAGGCCAATAGGATCTCATCATAGATTATAAGATACAAGCTATATAAGAAATATTTTAAAGGACCCTGAGTTAGCAGATTGATTCTTAAGCATAGCGATATTGCATCATCCCTGAATCAAGTTCAGAAAATGCAAAACGATGAAAAGAAAGTATCAATGGTTATGGCAATCCCTCTAAGTAAGTATGGACCACAGCAGCCTCAACTAGTGTCTATGGAAATGGGAGGAATGTGATCAAGAAAATTCTATAGACACTACAGAATACTAATGCTCATAAAGGATATAAACACTGTCTTCACTATATAATTATAATGTTGTGGTTAAAATTGAGGAGTCTAGAATAAGACAGACTTAAATTTTAATCAACTCTCTATTATTTGTTAATTTTGACTCCTTTTCTCATCTGTCAAATGCATATAACAATCCCATCTCCCGGCATTGGTGTGAAAACTAATTTATGTATTGAAATTGGTTAACACAATGTCTGACACACAGTAAGTGTTCAATGAATGTTAATTTTTATGATAGTGATTATTATCAATGTTATTAGTTTGCGTGGCCACTATAAGACCAAAATTTTAACTCCTGTCTCTGAAAATTGAAATGCTAGATCCTGTATGAAGGGAGGAGGTGAGTGGAGATTCTTTGCAACTGTGCTGCGGCAGCCCTCTCTCCTCTGTGTTAGAAATACTCTGTAACAGCACATTTTCTGAACCAATTTATCAAGATTAAAAAAAAATGAATATTCTAAAAAATGTCATTTGGTGGTGTGTAATAGAACTTTCTCATTTACATAAATTTAATAGAATTTATAAGTATATGGTCATTAAAATTTTTTTTTAATTTCACTTTTCTTTTTGCAAGGCTGTTTTAAGTATGTGCTAAGTACTTAAATTGTGTAATAAAGTTCCAATTTTATTATAGGCTACCTGACAATTCACTCCCGTGGGGATATCATTTGTTATCATCCTAATTATCACTTCGAAGCATTCTTGATAATTATGAACAGAACAATTTGCTCAACCACACCTTGTTTAGGCTATCTTCAGATTTGATTCTGATGACTATATAGCTAAATCAGTACATTTGTACGTAGAACAAGTTTGCAATTACCTCCATAAGGATTTTCAGAATCACTTCATGTGGTGAGTGGGAACACTAATCTGGGTGCTTAACTGCCACCTGGGTATTAATTGGCACTCAAATAACATATACTGAAGAACATTCCTTGGCACAGTTTAATGTAAAATAATTTATTTTAAATAGCTCCTATGGCTTATGTTTTAATACAGAACGACACTAGTGATTGAAACTATCATTTGAACTATTTTCACTTCATTAAAAATAAGCATATAAAAGGTCATGAAATTTAGAGCTTTGGTATTAGCTTTAAGAATTCTCTTCACGATGTAAGAAAACTATAAATAATAGGTTTACTATTGGAATGATACTACAAAAGTGCAATATTATGATTTTTAAAGCACTTTTAAATCAGATGGATTGATTAAAATCAATGCTTTGACATTTTAAAGCCCAGGTATAGCTTTTGTACGATATTAGCATTCATAATTTCATATTTTTTTATACAGAAGACTTTGCTTTCCTTGGATATTTGAGAACATAAAAATAACTTAAAAAATAACTGAATTCTTTTTATAGCATGAAACAGATTATGATTGCCTAAGTAGAGACAGAGAATATTGAAAAATATCAATGTATAAATCAAATTTTCCCAAATTGACTGATGAAATTAAAACCCTTGTAGCCTTTCTGATTCATTTACTCAATTACTCATTTAGTTGTTCATTCATTCATTTAGCCACTGAATATTTACTGATGATCATATTATGTTCTAGGCACTGTTATAGCTGTGGGAGACAAATATAAAATAAATGAAAATCAATGCCTTCAGCTTCCATTCTAGTTGCTTTGTAAAGATGATCAATAAAAATAAATAAATAAGCAAAATATATAGAATCCTGAATGGCAATAATTTCAATTTGGTAACAACACATGGAAAATGCTGGAATTGGATTTGAAACTTTAAAGAGGAAGGTGTGGGAAGATTTTACTGAAAAGTGACATTTAGACAAAGACCTGAAGGAGATAATGGGGTGAACCTTGCAAACATCTTAGAGGGAGGGGAGTTCTAGGAGAAGGATTAAGGATAAGGACTAAGAGGTGAGAGACTGTCAAGCACTTTGGAGAAAAATCTAGAATGACAGTGCGGTCAGCGTGTCACTAGAGAGTTAAGAGAGAAATGAGAGATATTAGATGGGCATGTTATAGAAGCCTGGATCTAGTAAGGTCCTGAACATTACTGTAGTGACTTTTTCATTAATGCTGAGTGAAACAGGACATGACTCAATTCTTTATTATGTAGGGAGATATATCTTAATTATCAACTGTTTTCTTCGTGCTCTATAGTAATATTTATTTGATAGTATACAAAAGGCTCATGGTTGAACCTCAACTTTCAAAAAAAAATTGAATATCAACAATCGATCAATAATAAAGCTGAAATAAACCAGATAAATGTGTTCTAAAGGTGGAGAGAATTTTGGTGAAATAACTTGTCTTCAATTAAATTTTTTGAGCTCTAACAGAAACTACTAGTGGTCAGCGAATGTCCATCTTCCTCTTGGTTCACAGTAGAACTCCTTCAGTTCCTGTGACTAAGTGCTGGCTAACGGGATACAAGCAAAATATACTGGTGCCAACTCTAGGTACTAAAATAGAATACATATTGCTATCTTGGCTCTTTCTCTCTTGTGGCTGGCTGGGAGACAGTGGAATAGAGATGGAAGTAACATATTAAAGTGAGCATAGTTATCCAACCAGCCCTGACTCTCTGGTTGGTGATATGAGCTAGAGACAAAGGTTTCACAGCCAATATTTTAGGATCTTTGGTTTATACCAGCTCATCCTGTACTCTATCAAATATATTAGCAAAACAGACAGTTAAATAGAACAGAACTCCTGAAACTCTAAATTATTTTATTAAAATCTTTAACTTCCTGATATTCACTTTAACTTCTTTACTGTATCCACAAGGAGAAACACAACTACATTTCACTTTATATTTTATAATATAAGAGAGAAACAGGGGATTCACTTCTTGAACTCTAATTTTTGTTACATATGATGAAAAAGGAAAGAGAATTTCTGAAAATAATTTAAAGAAACTTCTCAAAGAAAAAATGGATTTTATGTTACAAAAAAACCTTTCGTTCTCTTGTTGCTAATTAGAGTGGTAGTTATACCAGATTTGTTTCTGAATATGTGGGTAATGAGATTTATACACAGTGTGGGGAGACAGTCACTGAACTATGATAGTTTAGCATAGCTTGCTACAGAAAGAGATAGAGAAAGGGAAAATAGACAGATTGGGTAAGATAGAGAAAATAAAACAAAAAAGGATTATTGGGGTGGGGGAGACTAAAACAGAGATATCTAGATTAAGATAGAAAAGGAGAAACTTAAAGAAAGATAAAGACTCAAGGAGAACCAGAGAGGAAGTGGCAGAAGATCGCCAAGGACCACATGAGAGAATCAGTCTATTGTCAACTTTTTTTAGGTTAATGCTATTAAAAATCTTCACTAAATTCAGAAAACAGTTTAGAATATTTGAAACCCTTGGAACCATTATCTGACTAGTTGTATTAGCAAACTACCAATGAAGTGGGAGCTAGTTGAGTGGCCTTTCCTTGCTTTTTAAAGTGATTAGAAAAAATGTCTCAAAGACTATCCTACAAATACCTTGCAGTGAATTGTTTTTCACCTATTATTTTTATCAGAGGTACAATATTTACATGAATATGTCCAACTTTACTAACATTTTCATTATTTTTTTCTTGAACTTTCCTGAATCATTTTGTGTGTGTGTGTGTGTGTGTGTGTGTGTGTATTAGACTAATTGATCTATTTCTCATATGTTTTTGGAATTAGAAAGCCAATAGGTTAAAGGCAGGGAAAAAAAAACCTCAATGCATACTCTTTTAGAGTACTTAACCGCTATTTATTCATCTTTGAAGACAATTTGAAACAGAAATTTGTGTGTCTATGGAATTCAAAAAGTATTATTTTAAATTATTTTTTATATATTGCTTAAAAATATGTGTACCCAAAGACCATTTTGGAGTACTTGGTTGGAATGTCCCAGATATCAGCATGTAGATACCATATAATATCTTATTTCATCCTTTGAAGGGTGCTATGAGGACATAAACTCTCAACAGATAGTCAATTTAGTTTTTTTATGTGATTATTTCTCTTTACATGTTAACTCCTAGGCAAATTTGCTTCTAAAAATGACAGTTTGGAGAACATAGCATGCAAGAATATTTCTACAGTAAATAAAATAAATTGCTTCATTTTTAATTCAAGACACAATATGAGCTGATAAAGTTACAAAAAAAAATCCCAAGTAGGAGGTACAATCTGTTTATTATATTGCTCATGTTTTCCTTTTTCTTAAAAAATATCATGATAACATTCAGGTCTGATACAGAACGATAGTAAGAAAAACTGAAAATAGATAACTTAGCAACTGCCTCCTAGTTTGTTTTGTATGTCAGATGACTGAGACAAAGGCATAACTTCTCAACCTAAAGTTCAATATCTTTTTATTATGTTAAGAGTTAAAAACAAAGCATGGCAGGGATTACTAATTATCCAATCAGCTTGGATTGTTCATATGGCTAAATTAAATGATAATAAGTAATCAGCCTAATTATTCTGTCTCCTAAATAATTGATAAGTTTACCCTTCTTTCATTTAATCTGCAAATATTAACTTACTATATAATTTGCATTAGCACTATAAAATATAAGAACTTATAAATAAAATATTTGCCCATCAGAAATGTTAAATAGATAAACTTTGGTACAATAAAATTTTAAAGAGTTTATTTGAGCAAATAGTGATTCATGAATCAGGCAACTCCAAATCAGAGTGGTTTGGGAGCTCCATGCAGGGAAGGCTGTTACAGGATGAACACTGAAGTAAAGCAAAGAAAATATCTGATTGGCTACAGCTGGACAGTTGCCTTATTTGGTCTATTCTGTTGAAAGAATTCTAGTTATATAATTATAAATCTGTTAGTTGCTTTTGATTGGTTGAGATTAATTTCTGTTTTTTTTTAATGTAGGCATTTATAAAAAATAGCTCAAGTTAAATTTTACTTACATTTGCAAATCAAGCAAGGTTTAGATCACTTATGAGACCTAAGTGGCTTTATCTGCTCAGAGACTCTTCAGGACTGGTCTCCATTATAATTTACTTTATTAAAAGTTAACAGCCATCTGGGGAGAGAAGGGGATACCATGATCTCCCACTAGAATTCCTAGAAGACCTCCCTGATATCTGTTGAATACATTCTCCATGCTGCAGTCAGAGTGATCTTTTCAAAGGGTGTATCTGCTCATACCATCACCCTTCCCTGCTCCCACCTCCAATTAAAGACATGAAATATTTCATTGAATTTTAATGAACTTAGCTATAAATACAAAACTCCTTGCCAGATCTTTCAACCTTCCCCTCAAGATTTTCCAGTCTGATCTCTCACCGTGCTCCCCACTGTCTGCTTTAGCCACAAAAGCTGTGCTTTCTCTCACCATAATGTCTTTGTGAAAGATGGTTCTGTTTCATCAGATTAACTCTTTCAGATCTCAGCATAACTGTCGCTTCCCTGACTTGCATTTTTAGGTCAAATTCTCTGTGCATAAAATTTCATAGCACCATGAACCTCCTATTTGTGCATAGTGGTTAGAGATTGTTTTACATTTTTGGTATTCATTAATGTCTATCTCCCTCTCTGGAGTAGATGCTCCAAAAGTAGAAAAACCATGTTCAGTTCTCCTCAACATTGTAAAAGAAGTGTATTCCAAAGAGCCTGAATCCTGTAATCTCTCAATAAATGTTATTACAATGACTACTATTAAGTGAAAAATGAAATTGAATTCAACAACTCCACTGATGAAATTTCAGAAAATTCTCTGCTGATGTTAATAAGGAGTTTTGATCTTCAGCTTAAATTAGTCATGATTTACTTGTTTGTGTGGATTTTAAGTATTTTTGTTTGTTTTTTCAAAAACAAACTTTAAATTTCTTACAAAAAAGAAGAAAACTACTGCCTGTAATCATATTGTGAATACTCATTGCTTCATGTATTCAACAAATAACCATAGTAAAATATGTGAATTCAAAAATGCTTCAAAGGTTTTAATCATTCAAGAGTATGAATTTATAAATTTAATCTGAAAATAAATGTAAATCATATTACTTTTGAAAATTCTGTTGGCTTACACCACCCTATTTGTGGCAATTCAAAATTGTGTACTTTTACTTCCTGTGCTAGCTAAACTAAATTGCAAGTGGCATTTGTGCTTCTGTGAAATAGACTTAGTGTTCCTTCATTTATCTATGCTTAGACATTTTCTTTCCCAATACTTTTTCTTCCTTGATTGAAAAATTAGAGGTAATCTTTTGTTAGTTTTGACAAATATATCATTTAACCCTACCGAGTAGTCCTCTCATATATTCCTTTTATATTTTCTATTGTTTATTAAACATATTTATGAGAAAATAAATTACTAAGAACTCACAGTGTGCCAGGCTCTCGGCAAAGTATTTCACATGTACTACCTCATGTAATTATCATGACCAGCACTTAATATAGAGACTATTATTAGATTCTTTTAATAAATAGACAAGTTTCATAAGTTGCCTTATTATCCCATGGTTAATAAGGGGCATGGCTGGAATTGGAGGCCAGCTTTTCCTTTTTTCCAAAAGGTTATATCAAGGATAAAAGAAGCAGCTTAAAGTGGAAGAAAGACCCCTGCACTTAAAAGTCTTTTAAAACTCAGAGATAAGCTATGACTCCATGACTAACTGACACTCACTAAACTTCTCTATAATCACCTGTAAAATGCAACGTGTAGGACATCACTGTCTACCAGGTGAAAGTTAATTGATTCTTTGCTTCCCATGTCTTCCCTTTACCCAGCCCCATAATTAAGTTCACATAAAGAATGATGAATGGCTTAACGATCATGTATTATACAAGTAGACAGAAATGTAACCATATAGTCAGCATTTTTCATCTTCTAAACCATATGCTTATCTTCCCAGAGTAGAATTTTTAGATTAGTAGCATTTTTTAATGTGGTGTATATCATTAGGAGATAAGACTACTACCAGCTGTTTGAAGGAAATAGGAGTTTTACTAAAAGAATCTATTGGAAGGAAGTGAATAAGACAGATTGATGATAGGAGAGGAAATCAAGTCCAACGGCTCCATTTCTTATCCTAACTCCCTATTTTTTCTTACAAGTTCCAGTGACTTTTGAAGAAGATTTTAATATCTTCATTCACATCTCTATAAAGTGTTATAATGCAAATCTTTCTACTTACATAAAAATTAATGCTTGAAAAGTACTTTAAAATCCTTAGTACTTCAAGCATTTTAAGCACGAGTTCATATCATAATGCAATCTATTATAACATAAAATGTAATAAAACAACAGTTCTTTGACAATATTGAAGAAATTTTAATTAAACAGGCTAGGTCCCAGAGTGCAAAGAAATAACACTGACACATGGCAAGTGTACTGAAGTAATACGATTTTTAATATAAAGAATACCTGGATTAGATTTAAATAATATAGGATTAAATTCAAGTTTTCTTATTTCTTGATTATCTCTGTTAGAAAAGATAACCTGGTATAAACTCACAAAATATGTATTCGCTCGTGTAAAGGTAAACGTTTCAAAGGCAAGTTCCTCCCGTCTTATTCCTCTCTCATGCCACCATTGATGTGTACACTGCCTGCTCAAGCTCCTGCTATCAGACCCCCCATTAGAACCAGCAGGAAAAAGAACAGAGAAAACAAGGTCATGTCCCTTGCCTCTAAGAACGCTTCTTGGAAACTGCACACAGCATGTATACTTGTAACATATTGGTCACAATTTAGTTATAGTTACAAAGCAGGGTTGGAAGTATAGTTTTATTCACCATCATGCACGCAACCAAAACGTCAGGGATATATGCAGTTATTAATAGAACACTATAGCAGTGTTTGCCAAAATGATCTTACGCAAGTGGCATTATCTTCCTAAACAGCAAATTCTTCATTTGTAACAGAGATTTTAATATCTATAGTATCAGAATGTAATGATGATGGCATGTTCTCTTTGGAAGCACCTGTCACACGTGTAAAACAATGTGTTTACATTTAAGTCCCATGCAGACCTAAGGCATTATTTGTTTATAAGGGTCCTAAATAAAAAATCTTCAAGAGGATATTGTAGTAATAACAGAAAGAGCAGGGCTTGGTGGCTCACACCTGTAGTCTTAGCTACCTGGGAGACCAAAGCAAGAGCATTGCCCTGGGAGATCCCAGGAATTTGAGAAAAGTCTGAGCAATATAGTGAGATTTTATCTCTACAAAAAATGAAAAGAAAAATTAGCCAGCCACAGTGGCATGTGCCTGCAGTCTCGGCTAGCCAGAAGGCTAAGACGGGAAGGTTTGCTTGAGCCCAGGAGTTAGAGCCTTACAGTAAGCTATGATCATGCCACTGCACTCCAGCCTGGACAACAAACACCTCAGCTCTAAAAAAATAATAATAAATAAAAATAGTAAAGAGATAGAATACTTTGAGAAAATGTCAATACATTTAAGTAATGACTTAAATCTGTAATGTCATCATCGATGTGTGCACTGGCTGCTCAAGCTGCCATCATCAGATGATGGCATGACAGATTTAAAGAATTACTGTTTCAATGTGGTTTTGAAGATTCTGTTTAAAACAGAAAAGACTCTAGTAAGTATTAATCACTAGATTTAATATATCTCTTTTACTACTCTGAGAAAGTATCACTTCCTTTCTTTCTCTATAGCAAGGAGGGTTTTGGTTTGTTTGTTTGTTTGTTTTCTAATTCAAGAGGATGTGAAGCTATTCAAGAGTGAGTGCAGGCAGGGGTTAAGGTTTGACAAGAAGTAACTAAAGCCAATTTTCTCAGTTTGCTCTGCCCCTATTCAAAGCCACACATATAAAATGCTCTCAGGAGGGGATTTGTGCATTTCAGTCACATTCCTATACATATACCACTCATGCATTTCTCAGAAGTCTCTAATAAAAGCAGTTTCGTTTAACAGTACCTCTGTGAAGATGGATTACCTTTTTTTGTGGCGTGGGGTACCAGACAGACAAAAGACTGATATCTAAAAGCAAGGAAACGCCCATTTCTAGTGATAGCGAAGTGGAAAGCAGTAATATTAATAGGTATAATAAAGAAAAGCCACTGGGTGCAAAGTTAAGCTTTGAATTCTTTTTAAGCAAACATAGAGAAAAAGTTGGATCATTTGTCCTCAAAGAAACTACCTCAGAACATTGAAGTTCCTCAGTTGAACCAAAGGAAGACTATTGTTGACAATTGGTAAAAGAGACACAATGAACTAGTTGTCAGACGTGCCTACTGAATACCAATTTGTAAAATAAAACCCTTTGAAATAGACAGAGGATGTTTTAAAAGAAGCTGCTGATTCAAAATGAATAACTTCACTTTGCTGTGTTTTCTGCTCTTGTATAGATCATCATTACTATTTTTACTTTCTATTTTCAGCAGAAATTTGAGTTAACCTTTTGTTCCATCTGTAGCCCGCCTTCTGAAGCAGCACCACCTCCTTTTCATTATTCTTTTCAAAAGCACTGAAATTTGCAAAGTGTGCCATTTTCCTCCCTCACTCTGTGGAGGAGTAGCAAAGCTGGCTTTTCAAGCATGAAGATTCCTAATAATCAAAGCAACTTGAGGACAAAAATGAGTATGCAGAGAGAGGAGCACCCAAAGCCAGAGCAGGTGTGATTGGAGAGGTGATGAAAATCCTCTTGCCCTAAAATGCATTCTCTGGAACCCTGCCATAGCACCTGGAACTCCCCACTATGACTTGCTGAAGACTTTAAGCCTTTAATAAAAATTAAAAATATTTTCATGAAAATATGATTCACTAAACCGCTACCAAGCATGAGTGTCTCAGTTCGTTCTGCTTTATTTGATTATCCCTGCGACCACTGCTCTTCTGATTTCTTAGAAAAGTTAATGTTAATAAGGAAAAGTCAAAATTCAGGCTCCAAACTTTTTCCTATGTGAGGATTTCTGCCAAGATCAAAAGAGTTTCCAACTCCCCATACAACAGTTAATATTGTACATTTAGTAGGTTAGATAATTTTAGTATCTGAGAAAGTAGACAAAAATTTACTCTGAATACACCATTGCCTTAAAATAGACTCCTTTTTCTTATTCACAACCCCACATATATATTTAAAATATAGCTGTATGTATAGCTATATGTGTTTATGGAATACGTATTTTTTTTCGTCTTCAGAAAATGTTCAAAGCAAATAAATATTCGTGGTCCCTCAGTGATTATCTTGGCACATCAACACGGTGTGCTCTCTGGAAGGGCATGCTATGCCTACCCGTCCGTGGCAGACAGAGCAGTGTCACAGGGAGAGACCTCCTTGGTTAGGGGCTGGTGGAAGGTATTACAGCATGTGGCTCAGAGCACAGATGGTTGATTGTAAAGAAAGATAAGAGACTAAACTTTCATCAAGAATCCTGCCTTGTCAATTTATCTATAATGAAGAATTTCCCACACAGATGTGGAATGATCCAGTAGATAGTATAAATTTGTGCTTTAGAATAAGAGTTCAGGGCTGGGAGAGGCCTGGGAGTTCAATAAACTGATCATCAGATAAGTAATCAGCGACCGACGTGACTCGCTACTCTCTGTCCTATACCTGGCAACACCCAGGCTAGTACTAACTCCCAGGGCCTCCTTTCCATGAAACTCTCTTGACATTAACTATATGTGAGTGTCTTAGTCTGTTTGGACAGCTATAACAGCATACCATAGACTGATAGTCTAAACAGTAGATATTTATTAATATTTCACACAGTTCTGGAGCCTGCGAGGTCCAAATTTGAGGTGGGAGCAGATCGATTCAGTGTCTAATGAAGACCTGCTCCCTGGTTCATAGATGGCTGCCTATTGGTTGTATCTTCACATGACAAAGAGAGACAGAAGAAATAAGTCCCGATGTCTTTTCTTTGACTGGCACTAATCCCCATCATGTGGGGCTCCACTGTCATGACCTAATCAATGCCCAGGGGCTACACCTCTTAATACCGTCACATTAGAAATTAGGGTTTCAGAATTCAAATTTGGGAGGAACACATTCAGTCCATTGCACTGATTCAGAAAAATGTTTTAAAATGCAATGTTTGCAAATATGTTGATATTTATATTCGCTAAATAAATTTTCTGCCTGATAGGATTCTGTTGCGTGTCTTTTGTGAAGTCATATCACAGAGAAGGCATACAAGTAGGCACCGGAAGATCTACACACTAGTGTCACTTCTGCCACAAATTGCATGACTTTCAGCATATCATCGCTGTGTGACTCAACTATTTTATTCTAAAAGGAACATACAGTTTAATTTTTTTAAAAAAGTCTCTGAAGTCATTACAAGTCTATTATTCTCAAAAAATAAGAATTCTTTAAAAGTAAAAAATATAGCCCTATAATTTATCTGTATTATAATCATATTCTCACTTTAGAATAGCATTATAGGACATTCATCTACAATGCCTTTGTCTAGAAGAGGTAAATGTATACAGAGTGTACAGTTAACAATCAAAATTCTATTATTTAAATTTTTCTCAAAGGTACCCCACTAATATACCCCAACAACTTCAAAAAGATTATATTGATACTGAAATAACATAGTTTCATTAAAAATATAAAAATTTGTCCCTAGAGAGCAATGGCATTACAAACACACTGTGCTTTGAGATACCTTTGATAGTAGTAACTAATAACTGATGAGGTGCCAACCCAACACCCTGGAGTGACAGCTTTTCCTATTTTCACAGGGAGATATTAATAACAATAATTTTCAGTTGGTTTTAATCATTCTAGCTATTAAAGTTACCTGACATGTCATATTTGTCTCTTGATGAATAACTAAGACAGTACATCCGTTGTCAGAGAGGATTACAAAGGTGAAAGCAAAGTATATTTTTTGGCCTCAGTGTCCCAAATTGTCATGTATTTACTCTCCTGGACAACTATTTAATTCCCTTTTACTGAACAAGTGTAGCCCACATGAGTAGAAGTATAATATAAAGGGTATAGGAAATTATAATTAACTCTCTACGAGTTTCATTTGACAGGAGAGAGAAATAAACTAACACTTGGCCCTAAGGCTATTTCTATATAAAACTGCAGCTAACTAATGAAAAAAATAATCAATTAATCAAATAGTAATTTTTGCTATCAATTACCTAATAGTTTTTACTGATTTCCCCCCAGAGAAGGGGTTGTTTGTATGGCATTATGCATGTCACAGAGCTTAAGAGAAGCCAAACATACTAAGCAGAAAATTAAGTCTAAGATTGCTTGGGTTGTAGTAATGCAAATGTCCATCTCTTATTTATTGAGTCTCCAAACATGTCTTGAATGTATAAAATTCTTTGAAAAATGTCCTGTGTAAACCTAAAACTTTTTCAATTAATCACTGCAAAGTTCACTGTTTCCCTAAGGCACATTAGACTTCAATAAACATATTTGGCTATGTGAGAACCTGGAAAGAAACAGTGGCATCTGTGAATGTTCCCCAAAATTTGTTTTCTTGGTAATACACAACAACAGAGGATTGGTCTTTTGAGTGCAGAAAAAAGTGGGACAAAGAGGAATGTAACTCACTGGAGTACAAGAGAATATTAAAGAGTAAAGTATGATTGTCAGATCCATCTGACAAATGAACTCAGAGCATTACTCCAGTGGGAACTCTGATGTTGATTTTTGTTTATTTGGGGGGTTAGGGGATTATATTGTTTTAGGAAGATTAAAAATTGATTTCTATTACTATCCATGTAACACTGTTTTGAGTGTTGTCGGACAGATGGGAGGGGGGAGGGCATGGATATATATACACCTAATGGGTACGGTGCACACCGTCTGGGGGATGGACATTCTTGAAGCTCTAACTCGGGTGGGGCAAAGGTAATATATGTGCCCTAAACATTTGTACCTCTGTAATATCCTGAAATAAAATAAAAAAATAAAATAAAAAATCCATAAATAGTTTTATGACACATGAGAAACAATCATGTTTAAATAGTACGTAAAAAGCAGGCTAGACATCCCTGAAGCATCATCTAAATTTTGTTAAACATTACTTATATTTCATGTCTGTATTTATGAAATAGACAAATATCTTGAAAGAAAATTTCTCAAGTTAAAAAAAAAGTTGTTTCTATTAAATTTGGACTTGTGAGAAAAGTGAGAGACATTAAGTACTCAGGAACTATTAACTCTGGGGCATTTTGTATAAATTATTATATGATTATTATTTAATATATAATTATTATTAGTTATTATTCAAAGGATGAAAATAGACTTGAGTACCAAGAAAATTGTTTTTTTCTATTTAAAACTGTAGAACATTTAATATTTTTTGCATGAATCAGTTACAAACTGAGTTGCAATTAATGAAATCGAACTGTGGTTTCAGGGGATTTGTTTGAAAATGAAAACATGAGGCCTCACAAAATCTGAGTCTGGAGAAACAAGTTTGAAAAATAGACAGAAGCTAAGGTATCTCCTAACACAAAAAAAATATAAAGCACATCTAGCAGAGCAGTGTGGCTAAGGTGTCACCACTGTAAGATACTCAAGCTTCTGTACGATGTATTACCACTGCCTACTGGCATGGCTGCAGCAAGACATTCTATTCCACCTCTGTGATTTCATTCTATTTCTTTGTCTTTTTATCACTCATTAAAGTATCAAAAGCCTGGATTGAAGTATGCAATTGATCAAGCTCATACCACACTTCTGAGTACAGGAAAGTCATTGTGTTAGTTAAATGAGGGTACTGTAACAAAGTTACCACAAACTCGGTAGCTTAAAACAACATAAATGTATTCTCTCATAGTTCTGTAGGTCATGCATCCAAAATCAAGGTGTCAGCAGTGATGCACTCCCTCCAGAAGCTCTAGAAGAGATTTTGTTCCTTACTATTTCCAGCCTCTCATGGTTGCCAGCATCCCTTGGCTTGAGACTGCATGACTCCTGTCTCTATATCCATCTTCTCATTGCTTTCTACTCCCCTTCATGTCTCTCAAAATTGCCATGGCCTCTCTCCTGTAAAGACATTTGTGATGGTATTTAGGGCCCATCCATATAATCCAGGGTGATATCTTCATCTCAAGATCTGTGATTTAATTACATCTACAAAGACCCTTTTTCCAAATAAGATACCATTTAAAATTTTCTGAGATTAGGCTTGATACCTTTAGGTGGCCGTTATTCAGTCTACTACAACCACTGAACGGAAAAAGAAGAATCTTTCTGTTTCTGTAGTCAACATTGCAACTCACGCAATGCAAGATAACCTCTAAGTAATAAGCAAGTTTGAGGGTCAGATGGCCCACAGCATGCAAAATATTTACTAACATCCACTTCATTCACTGCACAAAAAGTACACAGTCTTCTTTTTATACTATACTTCTATAAAATAAAAGATACTCATGCAAATCATAATGTAACTATTCCTCGTGCTTTACATTCATCATAATGTAACAGAAAGCTGAGACTTAAGTTTAAGCAGTATTATCTTTTCAATAACTCACAATATGCCAGAAGTACAGAAGAATGTCAGATGTTAGATACAGTTTGATCATAGATACAATTATATTTTCTTTCAAATCTTCTGACTCTTTCATTTTCTTCATACTGGACTCATTCTAAGGCTGGCTTTCCTCAAAGAAACAAGATTTAAGCTGTTTCTAGCTACGTATCTGTACGTAGTTATCCAGAAAGCGAAAATATTCTAGAGTCTGAGATTCAATGTGAGTGGCTCACACTTAGATATCTGTACCAGTCATGGCAGATGAAATATCGTTATTGAGTTAATTTGGGTCATATACTACATATACAGAGACAGCTTTAAAATTATCTTTTCTAAAACCATTTGGACTCTGAAAGAGAAATCAGGGAATGTTTGTAAGAGAAGAAAGAATGCAGAATGAAGGGGTATAGAACTCCAAATGTCAATTAAAGAATCACATAATTGTCATAATAAAAAAAAAGTCATATTCATTTAATTTGTTTTGTTGTTTTAAATTCTTAAAAGAGCATGCAAAGAAAACAATATATTGAATTATTACATAACTAATTTTAATTTATCATAAGTTTCAATCTGTAGAAATCTTTAACAGTCTGTGTGTTGAATCAGAAACTTTCTATACTAAAGATAATCACTCACTAATAAATTTGTTTTGCAATTTTGAATGTCTTAGGTTAGACTTATTTGCAATAGGGTAGTTGAAATTTTTAATTTCTCTATTTTGTAAGATGCCATTGATGTAGTGCTTAGGGGGAAATTAATAGCCTTAAACATCTAAATTGTAAATGAGTAAACATAGAAAATCATGAAATTTCAGCTGCCATTTTAAGAAATTTAAAAGTGAAGAGTAAATTAAATCAAAAATAAGTAAAAGACAGAAAGAAAATAATGCAAATCAGAGCATAAGTCAGTGAAATAGGAAAACAATAAAGAAAATAACTTCATCAAAAGCTGGTTATTTGAGAAGTTGAATACAATTATTTAATGTCTTTAGCCAGACTGATCACAATAAAAGAAATGACAAAACTAACAACAAGAAGAGATGTGTCACCACTACAGAGTCTACAAATACTATAAAGATGAGAAAGGAATATTATGAACAACTTTACGCCAATTATTTTGACAACTTAGATGAAATAGACAAATTCCTTGAAAGGCACAAACAACCAAGCTCACTTAGGAAGAAATAGATGATGTGAATAATCCCAAAGAGTAAGTCTTCACTTAATGTTGCAAATAGGCTGTTGAAAACTGCAGCTTCAAGTAAAATGACCTACAGCAGATCCTCAGCTAATTCCTTTCACTCAATGCCATTTTGTTATAACATCGATGAGGGGGAAATACTAGTTTTGTTATATGTCATTTTGCTTACAGTTGCAGTTTACAACAACCTATCAATGACATTAAGTGAGAACTTATTACACCTACTAAAGAAATTGAATTGATAGTTAAAAACCTTTCAACAATGAAACCTTCAGTTCTCTTTGGAGTTTTTGATGAATTATAGAAGAATTTTAAGGAAGAAATCACAACAGAAAATTTTAATAAGAGTGATATTTATCAACTGATTATAAATATGATTACCCTGATATTAAAAACAAAGAATTACAAGAATAGAATATCAATAATTGCCCCCAAACATAAATGACAAATTCTACAAGAAACTTTTAAGTAACATCACACTTAATAGTGGAATACAAAATACCCTAAAGCCACGAACAAGACAAAAACGTCTGCTTTCGCCATCTCCCTTCAGCATTACACTAGGTTATTTAGCCAGCGAAATAAGGCAAGACAAACAACTAAAAGTAATTTAGATTGGACAGGAATAAATAAAGCATTATTTATTCATAGACGATATACTACCAGAATGAATAAGACAGTTTGGCAACATTGTAGGCTACAAAATCAATACACAAAAATCAATTGGATTTTCATATACTAGCAACAATCAGAAATTGAAATTTAAAAAGTAATATCATTGATAAGAGCATAAAAATTTGAAAATATTTAGGAATAAATATGACAAAAGTTATGAAATTCTATATACTGACAATTTAAAAAACATTGCTGAAATATACTAAAGAAAATCTAAATGAATGGAGAGAGTTATATAGTGTTCATATGTTGAAATATTTAATATTGTTAAGAGTAAACTTCCTCCAGACTGATCTATAGATTCAACATAATCATAATAAAAATTCTAAAAATAATTTTGGTAAAAATTAACAAATTGATTCTAAATGTAATATGAAAATTCATAGGCCATTTATTCACCAAGACAACTTTGAAAAAACAAAAACTAAACTGGAAGATTCAAAACTTTCTATAAAGCTACAGTAATCTGGACGGCATGCTATTGGTGTAAATATAGATAAATATTTCAGTGGAACAGAATAAAGACTCCAGAAATAGACCTGCACACACGAACAACTTATTTTTTAAAAGATACAAAGGCAATTGAGTGGAGAAAGTATATTTTCAACAAATAGTGTGGCACAAGTGGAAATCTATATGCAAAAAACAATTAACTTGAGTTCAGGTTTTGTGCTGTATAGAAAAACTGATTCAAAATGGATCACAGACTTAAATAAAAATTGAAGCTATAAAACTTCTGTAAGTAAACAAAGGAAAAAAATGTGTCCTGGATTAGTCAAAGAATTCTTGAATATGACACCAAAAGCATATACCATGAAAGAGCAAATTCATAAATTAGACTTCATCAAATTCAAATATGTCTGTTCTTTGCAAAACACTGTTAAGAGAATAAAAGGTCAAGCTGCAGACTGGAAGAGAATATCTGAAAGTCATATAAACAGTAAAGAACTTGGAATTATTAATGGAATACATAAAGAATGCTTAAAACTCAATAATAAGAAAACCTCCCCTCAAAAATGAGCAAAAGATATTAGTAGACATAATTAGTCATCAGATAAATGAAAACCAAAACTACAATGAGAAATCATCTCACACCAGTTAAAATTACTTTTATCAAAATAATGAATACTAGAGAGGATGTGGAGAAAGGGGAACCCTCCTAAACTGTTGATTGGAATGTAAATTAGTGCAAACACTATGAAGAACAGTATGGAGGTTCTTCAAAAAACTAAAAATAGAACTACCACATGGCCCAGCAATCCCATTGCTAGGTATATATCCAAAAGAAAGAAAATCAGAATATTGAAATGATACCTGCACTCCCGTGTTTATTGTAGCACTATTCATAGCAGCCAAGATTTGGAATCAACCCAAATACCCATCAGTGGATGAAAGGATACAGAAATTGTGGTACACAATCACAATGGGATATTATATAGCCACAAAAAGAATGAAACTCTGTCATTTGTCACAACATGAATGGAACTGGAAAACATTATATTAAGTAAAATAAGCCAAGCACAGAAAGACAAATCTCACATGTTCGCACTCATATGTGGGCGCTAAATACTAAAAACAATTAATTTCATGGAGACAGAGTGTAGAATGATGGTGATCAGAGGCTGGGAAGGGTAATGGGGGGATAAAGTGAGAATGGTTAATGGTTGCAAAAATGTAGCTAGAGAGTTACACAGAATAACACTGTTTGATAGCACAACAAAGTGACTATAGTCAATAAGTTAGGAAGTACTTTCAAATAACTAAAAGAGAGGAATTTAAATGTTCTTAACACAAAAAAATAATAAATGCTTTAGGAAATGGATATCATAATTACCCTGATTTGATTATTAACATCGTATATCTGTATCAAAACATCACACATGCCCTATATAAATATTATGTGCCCATAATAATCAAAAATAAAATTTTTTAAAGATATGAGCAGACACTTCAACCAAAAAAATTTATGGAAGAGAAATAAATATATGAAAGATGCTCAATATCCTTAGTCAGTGGGAATATGCAAATTAAAATCACACCCATTAGTGTGGGTGAAATTAAAAAGGCTGACTATAGCAAGTGTTGGTGAGGATGTGGAACAACGAAATCTCTCATACATGGCTGATGGGAACCATTTTGCGAAACAATCTGGCAATTTTTTAAAAGGTTAAACATACACTTAACACAAAATTTAGCCATTCCACTCTTAAATGTTACCTCAAGGAAATTAAAAGTATATGTTAATACAAAGAACTATACACAAATATTAATAGCAGTTTTATTCATAATAACCAAAAGCTGGAAATAATTTAAATTTCTACCAACAGGTAAAGGCATAAACCAGGGGTGGGGAATCTGCTGGCTTAAGGCCACATGTGACCTTCTGGGACTTAAGTGTGGCCTTTTGACTGAATCCAAATTTTACAGAACAAATCCTTTTATTTTTACTAACACATTTTTCCATCTTTTATATTTTCATTTTACTTTTAAAATGAATGTATTTAATGTACCAAAGAATAAAATAAGTTTCAATGAAATAATCCTCCCAGATTGACAGCACAATTAGAACATTAGTAAGCCATAAGGCCTAAATTGATGACTGCTACACTCATGGTTTATTAATAGTTATAACTTTCTTGCCTCACTGGTGCCATTGTCACACAAGGCTGGTTGACGAGAGTTTATGGGGGTCGAGTACACCAGTCTGTTATCAGCTTTTGACAATGGTGCACTGTTTCTGTCTGAAGTGGAATTTGTGAATAGTTGCACAGCTTGACAATATTTTTTAATTCTGTCTGCTTAACATCCCATTATGTCAAGGAATGTCAAGGAAGACCAAGGGAATGTTGAAGGAAGAAAACAGATTTTTTAATGAGGACTGGGAATTGCAATATTATCTTGTTTCTGGTAAAGATAAGATGATTTCCTTGCTTTGTGATGCTGCAATATCAACATTAAAGAAATTCAATGCTTATCAGCATTATAACACTCACAGGGACCACAAACATTTTAAATTAGAGGGAGAGGCATGAAAGGTTGTATTGCAGAAATTAAAAGATGAAAAGCAAAAGCAAACACAATTCTTTCAAGCAGCAATGAGACCTGGAAATAATGCTTCTGCAGCAACTTATAGACTATATACTCGGGGGGGTGGGAGGGGAGAGAAGCCATTCAGTAATACAGGAATTGTGAAAGAATGCATTGTCGAAGTTGTAGGATGCTTAGACTCTGACAACGTTTCAAAGTACAAACAACTGCCTCTTTCAAGGAGAACCATAACTGAGCGGCGACATGAATTGGCCTTCAACTAAACAGAAAAACTTCATACTACACTTCAAAAGGAAAATATATATTACTAAATTGCTTTGGATGAATCAACTGGTACCACTGACTCGGCACAGGTTTTATAATTCATTTGGATCATAACAGAAGGCTTTCTTTACTATGAAGAGTTCCTCACTTTGAGCACTCTTGCAAACAGAACACAAAACAGAATAGATATCTTCGACAACTTTTGGGATAAATGTCATGAAGTTGGACTGAATTTGGTAAATTTAGTGAGTGTATGTACCGATGGTGTACTTTCCGTGACAGGAAAATGTGAAGGTTTTATTATACAGATTAAAGAAAGTATTAACAGATCTAAATGTTCTCATTTCTTTTCATTATATCTTACATCAGCAAAATCTCTGTGCTAAAGCTACTATTTTATATGACACTTTACAAAGTTGTAAGTACTATTAACTATGTTTGTGTAAATGCAACACAGCATTGTCAGTTTCATAACAAGGTGAAGTTGAATGATGAGGTATTCAGCACAGATTTGCTGTATAATTCTACAGTGCATTGGCTATTGCAGGGACAGGTGTTAGCCAAAATATTATCTCTGTGAGAACAGACACTTAAATTTCGTGAAGAACAGAATCAGCAAGGTAAATTATTGAAAGAAGATTTCTATAGGAATGCAGCATTTCTGTGTGATATCAAGTCAAATCAAAACAACTTGAATATTTCTTGGCAAGGTAAATCTAAGTCTATATATGGTATGTGACAAAAATTTCAGGCATTTTGAAAAAAGATATCTTTTTTCAAAACACTTCTTCAAAAGGAAATTTCAAATGAACATTTTCCCCAGTTAGCAAAGGTCATTGATAAGCAGGATGATATATTTGAATTATTTGAAGAATATGAAGCTGTTATAGCCCTATTAATTGAAAAATACAGTGAAACTTTCACTGACTGAGAATTATGACATCACAATCAAATTAGCATTTCATCCTCACCTAGTTGACATCACCAAGGCACCTAAAAAACTGCAGACGGAATTGACTGAGCTCTCAATAGATGACATTTTAATGTCATTGCTGGATTCCAAGAAAAATCCAATTGAAATATGGAAAAATGCAGTAGAATACCCACGCCTTTGGCAACATGCCCCAAAAAAGTTCTCTTGCTTTTCTGCTACTTATTGCTGTGAATCTGCATTCTCCTACCTAACCCAAATCAAGACTGATACCCATTTAGAGGATCAACTAAAACAGCAGACCTCCATGCTGCAACCAAATATTCAAATGCTTCCCAACAAAAAGCAGGCACAACAAAGTCATTAAAAGGTTAGTTAATGTTAACATTAACAAATAGTTTTCATTTTTTGAAATTATCAAGTACATAGTAATTAGATTTTTACAAAATAATGTACATTTTTAAGTATATCTAATTGACGTTTCTTGAATGTGGCCTTATTTGATTACAGCTAAATTAATGCAGCCTTCCACCATGAAAAGTTTCCTCACCCCTGGCATAAACACATTATAGCACATCCATAGAACTGCATATCACTCAGCTGTAAAAAGGAAAGGAAAACACTATTGATGCATGTTACCATATGGATGATTCTTAAAATAATTATGTTGAGTAAAGGAAGTCAAATGAAAACTTTTTAAGAATGTATGATTTATATAAAATTCTGAGAAATCCAAATTAATGTGACAAACAGCAGATTGGTCATTGCCTGGGAGGTGGCGGGGGGAGGAAAGAAGCATTAAAAAGAGGCACAAGGGAGCTTTCGGAGGTGAGGATTGTGTTCATCATCTCTATTACGGTGATGGTTTCATGAGTATATACATATGCCAAAACTTTCAATTCGTACACTTTAAAAATGTATAATTCATTTTGTATGAATTATATCTTACTGAAACTGCTAGAAAATTGTAAAAGAAGTTAATGTTATATTAGTCCAAACAAGTAAAATAGGAGAAAAAATGAAGCTGTATCACGAAGAATACTTTCAGCTGTAAGAAACAAAAAGCCAAATTTAAACATACTTCAAGATGGGAAATTAATTGCTTTATAAGTATAAGAACTAGACAGGGAAAATTTTTACCATAGGAAAAAGAAGTTAATTTAAGGAAAATCAACCAAAGTTAAATTGGTAATAGGAAATCACAGGGAAAGAATAAAATAATAATACATCTGAAAGAGGATACATTTTAGTTTATTCATACTCATGGTATATAAAATGCGGCACACCTGAATGCCTAAAACCTAAGTTTCATTGTACAGATTACATTCTATAAAAATGACGTTCTAGCAAGAGGTCATAGGATTATATAAAACTAAAGAGCAAAGCTATGAAAATGAAAATAATAAGCTTAATTGACATTAATTTATTGAGGATCTGCAATGTGCCAGAGATATGAACAACGATAATGATTATGTAAGACATAAGCTGTCATCATTGTCCTTGATCACTTAGGATTTCCCATTTTAAACTTGATCATTTAGAACTCCAGTCCTCAAAATTATGAAGGGGAGAAGAACTCAAATCTCATCTTAACTTCAACTATATTTGTGTTGCTAAAAGAGGCTGGTAAATCCCTGAAAAGTTAGCTTTACCTTTTGTGTAGTTGTTAATGAGCTTGATTCAATTCAAGCAAATATTTATAAGCAAAATAGTACAACACATTTTATCATCAGCAACACCACTATGCTGTGTAATAATATTCACCAGATACAAATCATTGATAAATATAGTGATAATAAAATACAACTGCAGAAATTATTAATAGAAGATAAAAGAGAATTATCATGAGATTTATTCAACACACTGAGAATACATTGACATGATTTGCACATAGAAGAATTCTACATTTTTATCAATTCTATCATTTATAATCAAGACCTAAAATTAAATCTACATTACAGTTAAAAGTCCAATTATAAAATTTCCCATAAACCTAGTAATTAAAAAAAAAATTTGAATGTGTAACATTCACCCTTTTTAGCCAGTTGCTCACCTACAAATCAGATTACAGACTTCCTGTGCCCCACTTTTAAATGCTTCTGGCCTACCTCTTATTCTAGCTGCTGCTCCAGTGACCCATGTTATCACTAGCTTTGATAAGCCTCACATAGTTGCAATTTAGGTCATTGCTTTATATCTTTTACCTTCAGGATTTTTCTAATGCCACAGTGTGGGATGTCTGCAGATATCTACTCATCACTTAAGCATGACCAATCTGGAAGTGTGGGAGAGTTAATACCCAGGAGCTATCCTTAACCAATGCAAGATGAAAGCCAAAGGATAAATGCTTCCTCCTTTCATCCCCCAGGCAGATCATTCTAAGACACATTTCATAAAACACTTCATAAAGTGCAGCGGAATCAAGCTGTAGTTTCTCATACTGATTGCTAACTTAATAATGCATCCTTATTGTAGTTTTTCCTCCTTCCCTGTTTTACTCTCCCTTCCCTCACTCCCATTCTTCATGTAATCCTTTATCTCGGACTCTACTTTCTTGTGTTCACAAGCTAAGACAGTCCTTTCTTGAATTGGCTTTACATATCCGGTACTCATAATGGGATTTGGGACTTGGATCAAGTTCCAGTCAGACAATCTGACTGTATGCGTGGTAGGACCCTGGCATAGAAGAACATCCCAATTAGTAAGAATCTCACCCTTGGTGGATTGGAATGAGATGCAGATGGAAAGTTGAATGTTGGAATCTGTGGCTACCAGAATACCATTTTACAGGATGTGATTTTACAGAATGGATTTATTTACTTATAATTGCTTGCTTTGGAAGCTTTGAATAAAGGAAATGACCTGCTCAGTTTGGCCTATCAACTCAAGGCACACTTGTAAAGAAAGGAGGATTGTATAAGTGTTTAAGGAGATTTGTATCTGCTACAGACACAGAAAACGTTCTACTGAAAATCACGCCAAAGATTTTATCGTGAAGGTGGTAGAGCTGCACATGGTTTTGACAGGGCGGCTAAATCAAAGACGGAGCCCTACTTAAAAAAACATCACTCAAAGAAAATGAAGTAGAGATTTTTTCGGGGGATAGGGGTGGAAAATTCTAAGAACCTGGAGCCCTCTTAAATCCCTAAACTTTTTAAGGCAGTAGAAGCAGCCTCCTCCCCTTTGGAGGAGGAAAGTGGTCTTCTCCTTCCTAAATACCCTGCAATGGCTGTAAGGCATGTCCCCAGCCAGATATTGCTTATCCTCTTCACCATGTATATCTGCAACTTCTCATTGAAAATGTAATTTCTTGTGTGTTGAAGAAATTACAGGGACTGCTAACGTGAATTAGCAGAAACCAGAGAAATATATGTGTCAGTGAGTGGTCTAGAAGTGAATACACTGGGTGGTGATCAGTGACAGAGATACAAGAGAATATAAGCACAAATGGGGAATAATTTATTGACTTGGAGGCCTGTGCCTCAGGGTTCAATGCCTTTATAAGGATACCTGGATCTGGTCTTAATACATTGCAGGATGCCTCTTTGAAACTTGGACTCAATGATGGATTTATATTAAATGAGACAGAGTATCAAACTTCCTTAGATGGCTTTGAGAAGGGATCAGAAGACCTAGGTAAATAAAAATATTTAAATGAATTTATTCTGAGAGACTGAAAATTCTACTATCTATGTTTCCTGGGAGGACCCAGAAGACATATCTTCACAAGGATAATTTTAAAATGTACTAGTGAGAGAAACACTGGAATCTTTGATGAGCTCAGTCAATACGTCCTCTACACGTAGGGTGTAGCTATAGGAGATGCTTCCTATTGAACTTTCTAGTATCAACAGGAATTCTATAATTCTAGAATGGCAGAAGCCAAGAGCTGCACTTACATATCAGAGTAAGCTGCAATGGCAGAGTTTCTTAACCCACAGAGATTCGTGGTGATGTTTGGCTGATAGACTATTATGCTTCAAGAGACAAAATAGATACACAGATGCTTATGATGTTACTTTATGAACCTAGAGACTATAATCAGGGTTTGGAAATCAAAAGGCTGAGGCAAGTCACCACATTGCAAAATTACAATCTCTCACCCAATTTTCACATCTAAGTCAGTTCATATACCCAGAGTGCATTAATTAGAGTGCATTAATTGAAGACTATATTAGTTTGCTAGGGCTGCCATAACAAAGCACCACCGACTGGATGGCTTCAACAACAAAAATTTATTTTCTCACAGTTCTAGAGGGTAGATGTTTGTGATCAAGGTGTCAGTAGGTTCAGATTCTGAGCCATTTCTCATCAATTTGCACATGGCTGTCTTCTCCCTACGTCTTCACATGGTCTTCCCTCTATATAAGCCTGTGTCCAAATTTTCCTTTTTATAAGGACACAACTCACAGTGGATTAGGGCCAACCCTAAAGACCTCCTATTTCCAAATACAGTCAAATTCTAACGTGTTGGGGGTTAGGACTTCAATATATAATTTTTTTTTCTTATTTTATTTTTTTATTATTTTTTATTTATTTTCTTTTTTTAAAATTCAGAATATTATGGTGGTATAAACATTTTGGTTACATATATTGTCTCTGCACTGCGTACACAATTCAGCCCATATCAAAGAAGAAGTTAGATTTCCTTGAAGAAAGTCCTCCACAACCATATATAATAAACATTCTTTAAATAATTCCCTAAAGATAGCCGTGACCTTGTACTAGGGAAAGGGAGAGTGATGACAATCTTTCAGGACACTGATGCTAGAGGACCTGGAAACCCATCATAGGTCTTCTGGTTTGCAAGGGGGTTTATAAAGACCACATAATAAAGAGACTTTTTCCCCAAGTTCATATCACAATAGTCCAAAATTCCTGCTGAATGATTCAGTAGTCAATTCCTTAGTCTCTAAATATGTCATTGAATATAATAGATATATAGAGTAGCTGGCATACTCTCACATTAGTTCTCTGATCTATAGCACAAAAGCCATTTAGCAGAAAGGGTAAGTGGAAGCACTTAATCTGCTATTGAACTCTGTCAAGACTGTAAAGAAGAAGCAATATTGAAGTCAGGAGGAATTTTACAGATTACAGCTACCCTCAGATATTTAAATATGCCAGATTGGTGGTTCCCAAAATATACTTTTTTTGATTCACCAGTTTTGCCTCTGCAAAACAAGATGGATTGTAGCAAATAGTAATGGACTATTATAAACTTAGTCAAGTGCTATTCTCATTCAGAGTTACTTCTGTGCTGAAAGTAGTTCTTTGTTAAAACATATCAATATCGCCCCTGGTAGTTTGTATCGATCTGCTGGATACATTCTTTTCAGTAAGGAAAATAGAAAGGAGTTCTCTTTTACATACGAGAGGTAGCAGTACACATTCATTTTCTTTAAGATTGTATTAACTATTCCATTGTCTGTCTGCAAGGAACTATACTGTTTCATACGGAATTTGATCATCTTGATATTCTGCAGGACATTATTTGGCCATTGGAATATGAAAAAATTCTCCTTGGACCCAGAGAGCAGTAAATAATCTGGTAAGACAGAGTTGCCAGAGGGTAGAAGATAAATGCTATGAAGATTCAAGAGCCTGCTCTACTGTGAAGTTTATAGGTGCCCAGTGGTCAGGAAAAGACAGGCATTCTGTTTATGGTAAGGTAAGGACAAGTGGCTGTACTTTGCATCTCCTTTGACAAAAATAGAAGCACATCACTTGGTGGCCCTTTTTGAAATTTGAAGAAAATTTGGAAATTCTGTTTTGACCTATTTATCTTTATTTATTTAACTTATCAGGCTGACAATTTTAAATAATGCCCAGAGCAAGAGACAGTCCTGCAGAAAGTCTAAGCCAGGTACAAGCTGTCCTGACACTCAAGTCATACGACCTAACAGATCTGATGATGCTAGAAGTAGCCATGGTAGATAAAAAGGCTTTGTGACATCTCTGGCAAACCACAGTAGAAGAGTCACTACAAAAACTTTGAGGATTTTGGAGTAAGACCATTATTTCTGTGTCATAGAACTGCCGGCCCTGGAAAAATAACTCCCGTTGTGTTAATGGACCCTAATAGAACCTGAAGACCTGGACATGGGATACTAAGTAACTGTGTGTCAGAGCTTCTCATCATGTCACACAGCAGGTAGAAATTAACTATGTGACAGAAATGATACATTCACAAAAGTGCCTGAGCAGATCCAGAAACTGCAAGTAAAGTACAGGAAGAAAAGTCCAGACTCCATTTCACCTAACTCTTGGCCTTTTGGAGAAGTGCCTTAGAACTCCCTGACCAAAAAGAAAATACTTGGACCTAGTCTACAGATGGGTTGGTACTGGTCCTGGCCACACATCGACTATTACTGTATTGTACTCCCATTCAGAAGTGGCTCTAAATGACAATGGTTAAGGAAGAACCCACTAATTACCAATACATCTGATAATTTACTGTATATGTAGATTTTCATGTCTCACAATAAGATCCACAATAAAATATCCACTGCAGAGAAAGCACTGACTATTCATACAGGCAGATTACTTGCCTTGGAATGTCAGCCACACAATACTGGAGAAAGGAGTCATGGATGAAGGTAAAAAGGCCATAGATGGATCCAAGAGCATGGGTTTCCTCGCACCAAGGCTGATGACACTACTGCCTGTGCTGTATAACCAACTTACCAGCAACAGAAATCACATTGAGCCTTCAATATGGCAGGAAAATAATTATCTGTGTTTTGGCACCTCAACTACATTTGACCTTTAATATGTTAAAGCGTAAGTAATAAATTTTTACCAGACTCAATATTCGTTATGAAGTATGAATCTATTTTCCTTTCTCCAAATGCTTTTTCCGGGACCATCACCCATTAACATTGCATGTTACACAGTAGTGTGCAAGAGTAAGGGACTCATTTATGGCAAAGAGGTATAACAATGGGAAAATGACAATGGGGTCCTCCAGTTTTATTATCAACCTTGCCTCCCAGAACATCCAACCTAACATGCTATATTCTGTTAAAGGCTCAGCTACGTTGCCAATCTAGGGACTTGATTTTGTGAAGCTGGTGTCTTTTCCTCCAGAATAATTAAGTACTGAACCAAAACCAAAAGTTAATGCTGTGTCCCCAAAACTAGAATATACGGGTCTATAAAATAATGAGATGAAATATAATAGACCCTTATAGCCAATATTTCCATTAATACACTTGCAAAATTTGTGCTACTTATTCCCATAACTTTAAGTCTTTCAGATTAGAGGAAAAAGGGATCCTTCCACCAGAGAATACAGTAAGTGTTCTACTTAACTTGAAGCTATGACTGTTATCTTGGGATCCTCAAGTCATAGGACCAACAGAAATAATGAAAGAAAGAAAAAGAAAAGTCACTGCACTAGGGCAATATTGACCATGACTGCCATGAGGACCTGGCATCGCCACTACATGGAGGGGCGGTGAGGAGTAGGTCTGGAAAAAAACATGATTCGTAAGGGCATCTCTTGGTGGTTTTATGCTCACTAATAACTGTGAACAAACGATCACAACTGCAGTACAGTAAAACACTTCAATTAAAAATTCAGATCCTTCAAGGCTAGATGTGTGGGTCATCTCTCTAGGCAAGCAACCTAGACAACTTGAAATTCTGGCCGAGTGTGAGGTAAACCTGGAATGGGGAGATAAATAATGAATAACAGTTATGGTCTCAGGAAAAGCCACACCATGGGGAACACTACCTTGTTCAAATAATCCTGCGGATTTACCAGAGAGCATGGAAAAATCTGAGTGCTTCAGAGCTGCACTGCACATACATCTCTTGTGACCACTTTTAAT
>CAUYSK010093718.1:0-19118 GCA_963575035.1 Avahi laniger
ATACTTGTAGTCCCAGCTACTCGGGAGGCTGAGGCAGTAGTAGGATCACTTGAGCCCAGGAGTCTGAGGTTGCTGTGAGCTAGGCTGACGCCACGGCACTCACTCTAGCCAGGGCAACAAAGTGAGACTCTGTCTCAAAAAAAAAAAAAAAAAAAAAGAAAAGAGCAAAAGCTTTAATTTTAAGAGTTAGGAATTTATATCACTACCTTACATTCCCATCTTTTAAACAGGGGATCCACAATTTCTGTTTTTAGAATCATTCTCCATTTCCCATGTATTCTCTTTACTCCATCTTCTATTTAGGATACAATTATGAAGTAAATCATTTATTGAAGCATGAGATGGGCTGTAAATAATAACATTGTGGATTAAATGCATGTGTCTGACTGCTTGTCCTTCCCTGTGATGATCTTTTTGTGTGTGTATAAACCGTAGAAAGACTAGGAACACTGAATCATACACTGACTCATACACAAAGCTGAGAGATTTCTTCTATCTCTTAATGAATTATTTTCCAGGGGGAAAAAAATGTACTGTCATAACTTGCTGGCCATCACACTTGCTGCTTATACTGGTACAGATGCAGCATACTGGTCACAGAGTCCACCTGCTAAATTGAACCACTGCCCCACAGACATCAAATTTCAGTTTAGGCCAGGCACAGTGGCTCACGCCTATAATCTTAGCACTTTGGGAGGCCAAGAGTTCAAGACCAGCCTGAGAAAGAGCGAGACCCTGTCTCCACAAAAAAACAGATAAATGAGTTGGGTGTGGTAGAGCACACCTGTAGTTCCAGCTACTTAAAAAAAAAAAAACCAAACCAAAACAAAACAACAACAAAACCAAAAAAACCCCCAAAAAAACAAAAAATAAAATTGCTTTTCTTTAAATGGAAAATAATTTCATTATTGATTTCTTCTGTTGAATTTATTTATTTTTAAAAACTTCTGAAATGTTCTTATCCTTAGATAACAGATAGTATGTTTTTTAGTAATATACCCATTTTTAGCATTATTCATTTTTGAAAATTATTAGTACATAAAATGTCAAATTAAACTGAAAAACAGTTTTTTTTGAGACAGGGTCTTGCTCTGTCACCCAGTGCAGTGACATCATCATAGCTCACTGCAACCCCAAACTCCTGGGCTCAAGCAATCCTCCCACCTCAGCCTCCCAGGTAGCTGGGACTAAAGGAGTGAGCCATTACACCCATCCAAGAACAGTAATTTTAAAATAAATTGTTAACAGTATTTATAAAAGTCATAAATAATATTCATCACACATTTTTAATTGGCATTTCAGAAAAACCTTAATAATGTGGTTAACCATTATTTCCATTAGGACTTTTCAGTAACAAATCTAAATAATGTGTAATATGTCTTTTATATCAGCAGTTCAATAGCAATTCTTTAAATATAATAAACTATAGAAAAAGATACCATATTTTTAAACATAATAACTATATGTTTGTCAACTTTGTAATCTAGTTTAGGTTAGTCTTTCCCTTGATGTCATTCATTTAATAACCATTTATTTTTAAAGTATGGGTGAAACACTGTACTAAGCACTAGGGATACAAGCATTACTCAGATACGACTTTTTCTTCAAAAAGCCCAGCATTCAGACGTGGAAACCTGAACAGAGTTCCATATGATATGAAGGCACTATACTCAAAGTGCTAGTGGAGCATTAGCACTTGGTTCAGCCTGAGGGAAAACTACTTATTAATCCCACGATAGATAATAATAGCATTAAAATTCTGGAAACGTGGATATTTTGGATAAAATCTGCAAGCCAAAAAAAACTGATCCCCTAATTTTTCATTGAAAGGTCTATATAAACTTTGCTCAGAAATGACCATCACAATCTAATTATATTGGAATCTCTGGGGGACTAAAGCCAGGCACCAGTATTTGTAAAAGCTGCCCAGATGATTATGACACTTATGTCATAGCATCATGACTGATTTAAGCTTAGAATCCTATCAACATAAAGACAGAGTCCTGAGGCCGGATTAGTGGACAATAGGATTGGTCTCTAAGGGGAACCATGTTCTGAGACTGTTTTCACTGTATTTTCATTTGCAATCTACTTTTTGGTATGTGCTCATAATATGAAAGACAAAATTTCATGTTTGGTATTTCATGGCACTTCTGGCATAATCCAAGAAAATTAAGTGACTGCCAAACCTCAACACTGTATACTGACTAAAATGTTTAATATTTTAAACTTTACTCTTTAAAGCCAGAGCAACTAGAGAGTGTTGAAATTATCAACTTTGGGTATGTGAAAACTAAGTCCCGCTAGGGTCACTTTTACCATCTATTTTAAAGAAAAATACCTGCATACATGCATTTAGAGAACAACAAAACCAGCATATAAAAAGTGCTCATCTTATGATACAGACTAAGTTCTACCGAAATGACAGGAAGGTAGAGATGTAAGAGAGCTGTAGTGATGAGGCACATTCTCATGAAGGAAGAAGACCTGAGTGGGAATGCCAGGCTTGGACTAAAAAGGTAGAGAGAAACACTCTGGCAGTCTTGGGAGGAAGAAGGTGTAACAAGGAATAGCACGGTGAAGGCTGGAAAAATCATCGTAATCCGAAAAAGCACCAGAGTCTCCTTAAAGATCAACAGTGGGTAAATGACAGGTTGAAGAGTTTGAACTTAATCTTGGTGAAAAATCGAGTTACACTTCAGTTTAATATAAAAAATTATTTTAGAAGATTCTTCTGGTAGATTGATATGCAGGATGCACTAAAATTCAGAGATCTGGGATTGCTGAAGATAAGAGATCACGTCAGCATTTTCCAAGCACAATTCCCTCAATATAACAGGCATTTAAAAACTGTGAAGGTTTTAAAAAACAAACACTGTACAGCACAATATAAACATTAGTGTCACTCCAAACTGAAGGCCAAATAATTTTATAAGTCAAATGATTGATAAGAAAGTTTCGTTAGCTCTTAAATATTAAATATTACTATAAAGTTTATAGAAGGAAAGATAGTAACATATCAGATTATATATCCATTTATGCTTGCTTTACAGAAAGAGGCAATATTCAAGCATTTTTCTCTGAAGAATTACTTATATAGTCTAAATCTAATGAAAATAAATAGAATAAATAATAAAGACATTTAAATATTCTTTCTCCTTAAAATGAATATTAATGCCAAAATGGATGTTTTGGGGCCTTTCAAAAAAAAAAACCAAAAAAACACCATTATCTGGCATAAAAGATGGCTGCTGGAGGTTTTGGAAAGACGATTATTCTTAGGTTTCCTGACCTCGGAGTAAAGTACTGCAATAATCCTAAAAACTATAGGTAATACATGCTTTGTAGCTGAAGATTTGACTTCTCATTATAATTATGAATAACCACAATTAAAGAAACACTAGAATTTAGACAAGATCAGTAAACAAGGTAATGTTACCAAAGACACAAGAAGCTGAAAAATGTTTTCCACACTAAATCAAACCTTCGCCCTCCCCAAATATTTTTAATTAAGAATTTATCAGTAGTACCCCCATAATATGCTGAAATAAAAAAAAAACAAAGAATTTATCAGTATAAGAATTATACTTGTATGCTATGGAAATTAATACTGTAGCAAGGTTTTTATTTAAATATAAAAACAATTTGAAGCAATTAAGTCCATACTGATTGAGTATAATCAATATTGTTTATACTTGTTCTTACAAAACATACAGCCCCTTCTTCATTCAAACCATGTTTAACATATGTATCGAAAATATATATTTCTTTTTTTTTTTTTTTTGAGACAGAGTCTCACTTTGTTGCCCGGGCTAGAATGAGTGCTGTGGCGACAGCCTAGCTCACAGCAGCCTCAACTCCTGGGCTGAAGCAATCCTTCTGCCTCAGCCTCCCGAGTAGCTGGGACTACAGGCATGTACCACCATGCCCGGCTAATTTTTTCTATATATATGTATGTTTTTAGTTGTCCAGATCATTTCTTTCTATCTTTTAGTAGAGATGGGGGTGTCCCTCTTGCTCAGGCTGGTCTCAAACTCCTGACCTTGAGCGATCCACCCGCCTCAGCCTCCCAGAGTGCTAGGATTACAGGCGTGAGCCACTGTGCCCACCCGAAAATATATATTTCTTATACACTGTTCTTTGATTATGGATTTTCATTATGTTATTACCCTTTTCCGCATCAGGATAAAATTAAACTATTTTAGTCAGGTTAACTTATACTGAAGTTAATATTCTGTATGCAAAGATTAGGGTCTTTTGCTCTTCACTTATTAAGTGTGGAGAAAGTTAACAGTTTAAAATATGCAAGAGTTTGTATTTGCAAGCATGTCTTTCAAACACTTTTTAATTTATAATATAAAACCAGTAACTAAACTGGTTTTATATTATAACTGATCTTCGCATGCAAAAAACATGAAAAGAACAAGTAGTTAACACTAGAAAACCTCTAAAAAATACTACCACATTTGAAATAACCCCAAACTGGGGCTATCTGCCTAAATCTCGCATTAAGAACGAACCATAATATTTAAATTAGTCATTTTCATTTCATCCATCTGCCGACAAAATAACCCAAACCTTAGTAATCTATTTTTCTTGTGATGCAGTAATCCTTTTCTTTAAATTGGACTGTCAAAATAATTTTTAAATAATATGAAATCAATCACATATCTCACATGAAATTCTAGACGTTTACAATTCTCTCAATGAAAATATAAGGTCCTCAACATAAGACACTCCGATAATATCGGATAATATTAGATAATATCTACTACTATAACTGATCTACAAGAAATTCTGTTCATTACAGGAAAAATGTCAAGCAAGCCAACTTTATGAGTTTATATGATATAATATAAACGGCAACAGTTTCTTTGGAAAAAAGATTTACTTTTGGAAGCAGAACCCAAGAACGCAAAATCATGTTACCCGAACCTGCACCTTCCTGCAAAAACCTGTTAACAAAAAGTTTACAGGAAGGTTTGATTAAAAGGGAAAAAAAGTATGATCTGCTAGATGAAATACAGTGAAAGGGTTGTCAGAGTCTTTTCTAAAAAATGGTTGCATCTGAATTATTAGAAATCAAAACAGAGACCATGACCAGTTGGGCTGTAACAGATGACTTACAGAGCACGGCTACAGCTCCAGACTCGAACATGAGACATTCTTCCTTATGCCTAGTTTCCACTATGAGGCTGAAAGGTGGGGGGTCCAATTTGTGATAGATCCGAAATCCTTTGCTGAACGCCATTCTCCTTTCTTCAGAGGCAGCCCTGTGAAAACCAAGCAAAGCAAAGCAAATGAAGCTGGTGTTTCCTTCTGCAGCGAGGACCGCAAGGCATCCAGAAGTCCCTCCCTGCCAGGTTTTGATGGGGGGGGGGGTGGGGGTGGAAAAAAGGGAGCTCAGGAAGAGAATGGTTTATTCCAAAAGATAAGTCGTCACTTAATTTTACCAAAAAGCAAGAGGAAAAGCTACCAATTCTCACGACAAAGCAAGACAAGGTTTTGGCACTGTTATGTCCATGAACGGTTGTGTTAAGATGAGTTTCCCGTTTAATTTATATTTACTGAAAAGAAAATTTTGGAGCCTATTTCGTTCGGAGTTGTTTTTCAGCTTCCTGCTTCGAGATTTGTTACTACGTTGAAAGGGAACCGATTCGGAAACTTTAAGCCGTTCCTTTGGGGGTAAAGGAAAGGAGGTGGGAGGAAAGGTTAACAAGCCTGGTTCAAAGCTCCTTAGGGGGCGGGAGGAGGGCAAGGATTATCCACCACGGGCTTTCCCAGGGGCGGCAATGAAGGGCAAGGGAAGCGGCACAGGTTACCACCGGCTGGGGGGACGGCAGGTGGAGCCGATAAATATTAATGACCACCCAGGAAAAGTCACGACTCCGGGAACGGACCCTACTGGGGGTCCTCGGGGGTCCTGAGTAGTCAAACTCCCTGGGGGTCGAAGGCGTCGAGTAGCCCAACCCCTTCATTATGCCCCAGAAGAGAAGCCCCGACACCCAGAAGGACTCGGTTCCTTCTTGCGTGCAAGCTGACAGCCGCTGTCACCACAGCTCCCGGCCCAACGCGGCGCCCCTCACAGCCGGTGGTCTCCTCACAACCCCGCTCGGCCTCCCACACCCGGGCCGCCCGCGGTCGCTCCTCACCGCTCCCGGGGAGGCTGCGGCGGCGGAGACTGACTCAGGAAGCGCCCGCCTGGCTGCCGGTGGGTCTGGCCGCAGCCGCTCCCCGCCCCCCGCCGGCTTGCTCACCTCTTCTTCCGGCTCCTCCTCCTTCTCCTGCAGCCGCCGCCGCCACAGCCGCCGGAAGCGTCACTTCCTCTCCAACAAGCCCATCTCTTCCGCATTGCGCCGCGGCTGAGGGCGGAAGAGCCGCCCTTCGCGGGGAGTGGGCGGGGCGTGAGGCGGGAGGCTCCGCCCACTCTGGTCTGCCAGGAGGTGTCAGGCTTCTGCCCGCTGCCGCCGCCTCCACCTTGGCGAGCTTCGCCTCCGGCGGCGTGTCCCCCCGGCCGCAGCTACAGGTCCCGCCGCCAGGGATGCCGGGAGAGGGAGGATCCGGCCTCCCTGGCCCCCTCTCGTGGGCTCTTGAGATCGTGAGCGCCGAGGAGGGACTTTGGGGAGACGCTGTAGGGGCTGGGTATTGATACGTGCTCGGCTGGGCGTCAGGACCACCCCCTGCCGCCTCCACCGGCTGGACCCGCGAAGGGAGAGCTCGGGACGGTCGGCAGGCCGGGCCAACCAGGTGGCGCCTGAAGAGCTGTCCATGGTGTCGCGCAGCAAACAGCGCCGGGTTCTTAGTGTGAGCTTCTGGGTAGGCAGCAGGAAGAAAAACTAATGCCTGCTTTCGAACAGTTCTGTTCACTCCCTTTTCTTCGCGTGTGTTCTGGAGCTGTCAGGAGTACGGTAGGAGAGAGTGCACAGCTGAACACACGAGAATGGGAGAATGGAGAATGGGAAGACAAAAACCAGGATCTCAAGACTCAGAAACATGGCTGTACCGAGGCCGAGGCTGGTTGTCACTGAATGACGGATAGCGTTTGCCAGCCGTGAAATTTAGTAAGCAAAGGCATCTAACGCGTTTATCTCATCTTCGTTTTCAACAAATCATGCTTTGCTGGCTAATATCAGTGTGTCCCATAGACTTCTCTTCCTGATTCCATTTAAGAGACCTAAATATGAGAATGAAGTCAAAGCCAACAGGGCAGAAAGGAATTGAAAACCTGAAGAACCCGGCACTCTGAGAAACTGTTTCCACTTGCCTTTGCTTTTTCTTTACCTCTTCCCCTTCTTGTTTTTATTTTAACAGCAAAAGCAGAATTTAAATTTGGTATGTTGCACAAAATCATTTCCTCCTCCAGGCCCTCTCATGTGACTCGATTTAACATTTCTTCATCCATTTTAGAGAAGCTGGACCCACCCTGGTTTCAGGACACTAACATAGCCATAATTAATTAGAAAAGAAGCCACTTCCTAGGCAAGAGAAATGAAAAGACACTTGGATTTAGTTCTGAGAATTGGAGGGGATTTCTCTCTCATTTAGTACTGTTTTCTTTAAAAAAGAAAACTGATTTGCTCTTTGTAGGGGCTACCAACAGCAACCTCAAAATTAAGCTAATATTGAAATAATCTACTCATTCATGGTTACTCGTTTTTTTTCTTTCCAGAAGAGTACATTTCAATTGGGGATTACATTTGACAGAGAAAACTAAATGGGAGTGGAAGAGAATGGAATTTTTCTTAGTTGCCTGTTCAGGTATAACGTCTCTATGGTCCTGATATGCATGGGGCCGGGGGTGGGGGAAGAAAGGGAATGGCTCCAGGACAGATGTTGATGTTATCAAACTCATTACTTGAGAGGTACCTTTTATGACAACTGAAATCACTGTTTCAAATGGAGTTGGAACCTGAAACCAAACTTGCTTACCCTAAAGCCCAAGATTTTTTCCACCATGCCCGTGTCTGAGGCTACACTAGAAACCCCTCCTTTCTCGGAAGCATAGGTAGTCGGCTCTTCTAGAAACAAGTGTCTGCCTTTTCCCAGTTCCTTTTGATTTTGGACTAAGGAAGTTGAGGTCCAAGTTTCTGGGTTCTGCATTGGAATTACTGATTCCTCAAATTAAACTTGGGGGTAACAGGACTCTTATTCCTAGAATTATTAGAAGGCCACAGCTTTTCCAAATCCTTTAGAAATAGAGCACTTCAGTCATGAATTAAGCACATGCCCAGGATTTGAAAAACATAAAGGTCATATTACTAGTGGCTTTTAAAATGTTATTTCTTCTTTTTCTTGTCCCTCTTTCCTATTTATACTTCTACTTTTGTTTGTTACAACACTTGAAAATAGCTGGACAAATTTTCACCAAACTTTTAAGTGTCTTTGGGATAGCTGACAAAATACACGTTAAGTAGCATGCACAAACTTCCTAGTGAGATCCTAAGGGCCTGCAGAGATAGACCAACACCCTCTTGACCCTTCAAACTGAGTAATGAGGGGCCTGTGGGAGGCTACAAGTATCACCCCAAAAAGATATTCTCATCGTAATTCCTAGAACCTGTGTATGTTAATTTAGGTGGAAAAAAATCTTTGCAGATGTGATTGAGTTGAGGCTTTTGAGATTATTTTGGATTATCTAGATAGGCCCTAAATGCAATACAAGTGTCCTTATAATAGGGAGGCAGTGGAAAATGAAAGAGGGAAAGGGAGAAAGGGAGGGGGAGAGGAAGAGATGGGGAGAGATTGAAAGAAAATGAGAATGAATGTGAAGACAGAAGCAGAGATTGGAACAATGCGGCTGCTAGCCAAGGAATGTCAGCAGCCACCAGAAACTGGAAGAGATGAAGAAGGATTTGGGTCTGTGGCCTTTGGAAGGAGCATGGCCCTACTGACAGCTTAATTTTCAACTTCTGGCCTCCAAAACTGTAATAAATTTCTGTTGTTTTAAACCACCCAGTTTGTGGTAATTTGTTACAGCAGCCACAGGAAACTAACAGAAGGCTTATGTGACTTTCCATCAAGGGACAGACTGAGATCAGTAAAACAGCGCCAGACAGGTGTTTCAGATATCACATCCAGTAAAACAAACTGAAGACAAATACCCTAATTTTTAGATGTTGATTTGGAGCAAGTTATTTATCCTATGGGCAAGTCTGTATTATGTTAAAACATGCAATTGCCATTTCTGTAGGTAAAAAATATTCTCACATAGTGACAATATAAGGCCCACCTTAATAGTATGTCCCATGTAAACTATAGCAAGGATATTTTTTTATTTAGAAATGATTCATGGTTTCCTAATGACAAAAAAAACTATACCATATAGTACATGATTATGAATTTGGACAGGTGTTTACCATGCAAATTAGTAGTAGGGCATACTTTTCTGTATAGTCTGGCTTTTCTTGTTAAAGATGCTAGAAATTGTGGCAAATCTGGGAAATATTAATAGTTTGATCCAGTAACCTTTACCAGCCTCTTTTCGGGTTACACAGGCTACAGCTAACTTTTATATCAGGATCAGGATGTGTAGAGATCTGTTAGTATATAGAAAAGGATGGCTCCTTGTTAAAGAGAAAACTGTGGTCTTGAAAGGCAAGACCAGTAGGTAACAAATAGTGTTAGCTTTTTGCTTCCAATAAGTTCATTACAACCAGTGAAGGATAAGGTTTTAAATTAGAAAAATGGAAATCCTGTAAATAGGAAATCTAGTAAGCGCTTGAAAGCAAAATCATTGTGAGAAGAAAATCAAACAAAAATTCACAAACTGAAAAATTACTCACCAAAGATAGAAAATTGCCACCAAGGCAAACTGGGAACTTGTGAAAGACAAAACTGGAGCGTTTTCATTTTAATGAAACACAAAGATTCTCATGGAAATCAAAGTATCAGAGCCAGAAACAAGGCTCAGCCTTACTAAGATTAGAGTCATAGGATGTTCAACCTTCAGGCTGGCTCAGGATCCCAAAGCATGCAAGCCTTCAAGGTCAAAATGTTTTACAAACTACTTTAAAATGGTTTCTGCAGGATTTGTCAAAACTTTTCTCATTTACTATGTATTTTGAATCATTAAACATGGGAAATAATGTACATTTTCCTAAAGATACTTTTAAAAAAGAGCCTAAGAATTGGAGTGCTAGGCATTCTCATTGTACTAGATGATTCTATCCTGTAAGCCTCTGCTAGAGTTAGGACTGACAGGGCTGAGGGAAAGCCAATACAAATTACTGGGGTCTGGGAGTTCAGAAACAGCCTCAGGGCCAGTCTATATTGCACATCAATACCAATCCCACGTAACAATATTTAGCCTATCTGCTTTTGCTGAATGGTCTGAAGCAGCTCTCAGCAGCTGTGAACCTAGCATCCAGTTTCAGTTCTAGAGGGCAGTGTCAAAAGGTTTTGGACAATGACCGCTCTATTGAAGTATAAGACTTCCCAAACATTCAGACATATTTCATTGTTCTCACTACATGTCATTCTAGTGCTTATCCTCATTTGCACTTTCTTGAAACAGACCAAATGTTCTTTGTCATAGTTAGCAAATGGCAAGACTCCCTTTATTATGGATATTACCATGTTAGAGACGAGAAGAGTTCTCCCGGTGAAGAACCACTACAAAGTAGCAACGTACATTTTCATAGTGTACATTCTAGCTCTAACATTTGACCATTTTAATAAGGGTTTCACGATTTCAAGGGAAATTAGCATTTAAAACAAAATTATTCAGTTGTCAAAACTCACTTAACTGTACAAAGGTAAACTTAACTGTTTATAAATCATACCTTAATATATCTGACTTAAAAAAACAAAATTAGGGAATTGTACATTCAAATATATTCTAAGGAAGGTTCTTGCCATAAGACTTGCACAAACTTTTGGCCAATTCTGGATACTGATAGGTTACCACAGCAGGCAACTATGGCTCAAATCAACTGAAGACCTCTGGGAGGGGATATGGACTATACCTGTTTTCTACCTGAGACATTGGTAAGTTAGGTTTGGTGGCCATGAAATTGGGCCTCTTAGATCTCTTATAATCCATCAATATAAGGAGACCCTGGTTATACCAGGCCGAACTCCCCAAAAGCTGCTTCCCACCAATGGCCGAGGGGCAGCGATACAAAGACTGGCCTACTCCTGGAGACTTTGGATTGAGAGCTGCCTCTCAGCCTTGCTGAAGCTTTACAATTGCACCAATGTCTGAGACCTTCATTCCTTCTCTCTCCTTCACACATGTCAGACCCACCTGCATCACAGGCTGACAGCTCTCCCAGCCCCCCTCCATTTTCCCCTATAGGCATTTTCACCAATATATTACTTGTATATCTAATGCCATCTCAGTGTCTGTTCCCCAAGGGACCTAGACTGACACACTATGGTATTTGTCCTCCAAGTCCTTTCCTTCTTTGGCTGACTTCTGCCCCAGGGACAGTATCTCGATGATACTCTAGCCTGTAAAACAGGCTAACAGAAAAGCCCTCAGGCAGAGGGGCAGGTGCTTGCAACAGACAACAGTGGCATAAACAGGGATATGGTGAGGCACTGACACCATTAGCTGTAATGGTACTAATCACTCTTTATGGGTATTTTATATTGTTACAATAAAATAACTTTCCTTTTCAAAAACCTTTCTCACCTATTTTGGAGTTAATTCTGATAACTACCCGAAAAGAATAAAAAGCAAAACTTCAGTTTTATCAAAATGTAACCCTCTGAATTTACCTTTTGACAATTCCCTTCATAAGAAATGGTATTCTTTAGCTATTTCAGGAATAATACTTTCTTGCTGAGATATGAAAACCACTTGTTTTATGGACAGTTCTATGTTAAATTCACCTTACATCAAATTTCTAGTGCAGTGTTCAAATCCATTCCCGAAACCCAAATAGCCTGCTCAATTTCATAAGATAAAAAGTCCAAGTTTATTGTAAAAATTCTTAAAAGAAGATATAGGAAGAGTCATCAGTCTAATGAGTTTGGAAACACACAGGCCAAAATGACCTGCATATGATATATATGCATGTTTATATATTTTATTCCACTGATGATAAGAATACATGTTCTGATTTTATTTCTACTTAGTAGGTTACTAAGGTGCAACAAAAAATTCATCCAGAATGAATATGTAGCGGTAAGATAAGATTGATGGAGCAAATAGAGTGCATGACAGTATTCTAAATATTATTTGTCTTGACCAAGAAAGCGTACACATGGACCTGCTAATAATCTCACTTTGTGAGAGTCATTTGAAATGCTGTAAAATTAGTCACCAGGAAAATACAACAAAGGATATATTTAAAAATTAATTTAATGCTTGGCTAAAGCTTAATTACATATATAATTATCAAACAATAGTCCTTAATTTCCAAAAAGTTCCTCTTTTGAAAATCACAGAATCAGAAAGCATAAACTTTAAAACAAGTTCTCTGAATATTTACAATGTGGTATAAACATTATAGAAGACCATGGATATTAAATTGCCTGGGTGTGAATCAGCAAGGCGTATTCTTTATTGCATATATAACTCACATATGTGGGATTTTAAATATAATGACGGACTACTAAAATTCAAATGCATGTATCTGTAAGCTGGGCAGGGATCAAATCATGAATGAGACAGGACAGTCAGCCCAAAACCATGCAATTAGGTTGTGGGTTTATTATTTTAAAAATTAAACTGCTATGTTCCATTTGAAACTATGTTGCATATATCATTTAGCGTTCACATTAAACCCATTTAACTCTAACGCTGATTCAAGGAAGAATGTTCAACATTCACTCAATGACTAAGTCCACAACTCAGCTCTCAATTTTAAGGCAGCACAGCTACAGTGATAGCAACGCCAACCAAAAGGTGATGAACATTTAGTCACTTGCCAGCCCTTTTGTTGCAACAATGTAGTAATTTCCCTAAGACAATTTGCTACTGGATAGTTTTCTGCTGTTAAAAGGCTTCCTCCGTAGAAAAACACCACAAATTTCCAGTGTGAAAGTAAGTCCATGGTGGTATAAATATATATATGCATAATTACATAATTTACACTGCACACATCGTTTACAGAGGACAATTAACGGAGAGGGTTAATTTGAATGACCATACAAAATACTTCTGTAAACAAAGTATGACAGGCAGTAAAGAAAACATTCATTGACTCCTAGAAATCTGAATTCCTTTCATTCTGAAGAAACTGCATTTAAGGACACAGTATTGAATATAATGTTTTTTTGTATTAAAACAAGAATCAATATTTTACAGTTTAAGAAACTTTACATATATACAAAATTTATACATTGGGAATGGTACTAGAGCAAATAGTCTTTTCAGTCTCAGGTCTATTTTCCTTCAATCAAAGACTTAAATTCTTTCACATTGTGGTCACTTGCAACAGACATAGCATGATCCAAAGCTCGAACACTTCCAAGGAGTTTTACTATCTGTTTTATGTTTTCCCTAAAAGAGAAAAAAATGTAGCAGCATCTCATTAATCAGTTAATTTAAGGGAAAATTTGTTATTGACTTCATGATCATTTTAGAGACTTTGCAATCAAATTTTCTGAACATACATTTTTTTAAAAAAGGAAACAGAGATGCAAGCTACAGCATGTAAAAAAATGTTGATATGTATCCATGTAAAACAAAACATACGTTTAAACAACTAGCCCTGAGACAGGGGACTCATTTTTAAAAACAAAACAAAATCCATCCAGATCAATCATTTTCATTAATATCTAGAAAGAAAAGAAAGTAATTTGCAAACTACTTCAGAGCCCTGTCTCCCAATCCTTCCCAAACCAGCTCTTTTGGAGTATACATAGAACACAAATTATATTTGTGTGTCTTCATCACCAATCCATCAAAATCTAGCTTAAATTCTACTCCTGAAAAATTCACAAAATATAGCATAATCTGGTATTCCTTATCATCGCAGCCAGACGTCATTCTGCCTTCTTATTATGAAATGAACCTCAAATTTCAGCACACATCGGAATCACCTAGAGGGCTGGAGAAACACAGATGGCCCACACGCCCACCCCAGAGCTCTGATTTGGCAGGCCTGGAGGAGGGCCTGATCATTTGCCCTTCTAACAAGCTCCCAGGCCACGCTGCTGCTGCTCTTCAGGGACCACACTTTTACAGTAAGAATGACTGTTTTAACTGCTGCTCATGAGAAACAATACACAATGGGACATTATTAATTGTTTCCTCTCCTCTACAAAAGTGTAGTAAGAACCTTTCAGGGAAGGATTATCATTTGCAAAACTTTGCAACCCACATGAAATCTACTTTATGTGCATACCAGAGTGGGTGATTAAATAGCTGCTGAAGTTCTTTTCTGTAGAAAAGTAAATTCTGTTTGCTGCTATTTAACTCTCCAAACAAAAATACTGTTAAATATATGTAAATCAAAGTTTTAAAATGTGATCAAATTTGTCAAGTATAAAATAACACACTGAGAAAAAATATTAGTGCCAAGAAATAACAAGCAAAATGATATACACTAAGAACAAAATTAAAACATAAACCAAAATCACCTGTCAAAGAATTTTACCATTAAATTCTTTGCCATCTACTTTGCTTTTAATTTTATTGT
Organism: Avahi laniger; assembly: GCA_963575035.1. NCBI lineage: Eukaryota > Metazoa > Chordata > Mammalia > Primates > Indriidae > Avahi > Avahi laniger. The sequence continues at coordinate 14,592 of CAUYSK010093718.1, forward strand.
AGAAGATAGCAAATTTTCTCATAAGAAAATAAGGTTCTTTTCAAGAAAAGAGAATGAAGGAACGGAAAAATATTTTGTTATAGAGGTATGACTAATGATGTGATCTAAACAAAAAATGAAAACTTTTTGATTTTAAGAAGATACATGAAATCAAAACTTTAAAAAGCAAATTTTTTCAAACTGTACTAGTTATTATGATTTACTTCTAATGCTAGAGATTTACCCCAAAATTACACGAACATCCACAATATTAATGTCCACAGAAGATAATGGTTCATTCATTCCTTGTAACCCTCGATAAATAGCATATTGAAAAAAGATAAATGAAAGATTATGTTCATTTTTGGTAGGATTATAATACTGAGTAAATGTACAATTTAAACTAAAATATAAACATGTCTCTAACTTAAAACATCTTAATACAAAATATGACGACAACTAAAGAAACTCTAGATTACCATTTCATCAAGTAATTACAAAAAATTACCTTGCATTTCTTTTTTCCACATCAGAGCATCCAATACTATTTCTATAAATTGTATCTGCTAAATGTACAAGGTATCGACAAAAGTTTTCTAACTGAAAAATAGTTCTTTCTCCTTTCAAATTCATGAACCACTGTTTGGGGAAGCAATTGATTACCTATGGAGAAAAAAGATGCAAAATAAAATAGAATAAATGAAAGCATCTACCCCGACTTCAACACAATGCATTGTATCAATGTAGCAAAATTACACTTGTACCGCATGAATACATATACATATAAAAATAAATGAAAAAAAATTAAATTATACAAAGAAAAGGAAGTATCTAAAAGCTAAGTCTAGGTAATGGGCATAATGTATTTAACTAGAAGATTTGCTGTTCAGCTGTAAATTACTCTGAAGGGATATTTTTTAAACCTGACTTCCTACATTAACTATACCAATATACCTGAATTTTTACTCCAACTAATGGGTCAGGTACTCAAAGCAAAAAGTAAATAATTTGGTATTTAATTAGTAACATATAATGAATAACCAACTGCTTCATTTTCCAGGCTTCCAGGATGCCCCAAATGAACCGAGCTCTTCTTTATCAGCAGTTTTTGATATACAAATATGTGCAGTTATAAATATGAAATTGTGAAACCCCCCCCCCCGATAATTCCATGAATAGGCATCCATGCTAGTAGTGGGAGCCGAGCTGGCCCAGAATGAGGTTAAGATAATAAGGTTTACTAATACCTACAAAAAATTAAAACTTTACTAATACCTAAAAAAAATTAAAACTTTTAGTAATATCTACAAAAATAATGATAGAGATATATGGATAGACATTACAGTATACATTTTTATGTGAAAAATGCTACGGGGGTTTGGAACTACCTAAGTAAACTGATTGTCAACCTTACACAAGTCCAATAATCAAAGGGGTTACATAAAATTCCCAAATCCCTTTTCAAATAAAGAAAACTTCATTCATTGTATCTTATATACTTTAAAAACTACACTGTATGTCATTTAACTCACATTTTGGGCTTTTTTGATGCTGTCATCTCCATATTCTGAATTCTGAAAAGCCATGAGAATGTATCTATTTAATAAGCCATCTATTGATAATTCCTGAAGAGTTTTATTTGAGAAAATGCCATACCACTGAAGAAAATTCCCTAATAGCTAGAAAGAAGGGAAAAAAAAAATCACTGAGAGGCAATGTTAGTTAAGCAAATAAATTTAGGTATAAAGTAAATTAGTTACACAGTAAAACACCATATGAAATACAGTAGATAATGTCTTGCCAAAATACTAATAAGTACTTTCAAAGGTCCAAATATTTCCTAGAATTACTGAAGATTTATAAATTTTACATTAGTTAAAATTTAAATAGACACACGAGGCTAGCAGTCATAATACTAGTCAGTACGGATACAGAACATTTCCATCTTTACAGACAGTACTATTCGGCAATGCTAATTCAGATAAAGTGTCTCCTCGATTCAAAATTATGCCTAAGCTAGTCCTATGACCCCCCTCCCCAAAAGATGGGAGATTTTCCTTCTGACTACACACTGCATGGCTACCAGATCTCATGAACCTGGACTACGCTATATCACTTGGACATCTCAAGCTACTCAAGCTCAGTACATATAAAACGAAAGCCATTATCATAAAATGGAAGGCCCAACCCATCCTACTATTAAAAACTTCCCAGTTATTTCCTAACACTATCTATCCAACTGTTCAGGCCAGAAGCCTGGATATATTTCTGGACCTCTCCTCAAGTTGTCTGATTCCACTACCATCAAATCTGTCCATTTCTCTCAGTTCTGGTTGCTACCCCCTAATCTAAGCTGCCATCATCTCTTTCTGAACCCTGCAGTCACTTCAGTGATTATGAGCAAGAGCTCTGGAGTAGCCTTTCTCAAACAGAGTTCAGCAAGAGAAATAAATAGACCTACAGAAAATGATCTGAGTGAATCTTTACTCAATTTTCCCAAGGATAATGCATAGCTAGTACCATTCCAGATGCAAAGGAAAGAGAATTCATTACACATAATGGAAGCCTTAGGGCATTAGGTATGACTCCCAGTTCCAAAGAGCTGCTCAAGAGTCAGACTGGCCTGAGTTAGATTCCCATGTCTACCACAAACAACGGAATGACCCTGTGCAGGTTGTTCTATGCCTCACTGTCCCAGAAGTAGAGTTAAAAAATAGTGTCTCTCTCACAGAGCTGTTCTGAGGACACAACAAGACAACCTATATAAAAGGTGTAGCACAGTGCTTGGCACCTAGTAAATACACAGTAAATACTAGTTCCCATTTTCATTGCTACTACTTCAATCCATTATCTCCACAAGCAGACAGAGTAATCTTAAAGATGGCAATCTGTTTATGTCACTTACCTGGCTAAACCCTTCCACGACCCACACATACATGGTCAACTGATTTTTAACAAAAGCACAAAGCAATTCAGTAGAGAAAGAATAGCCTTTTAAAAAACAGTGCTGGAACAAATGAACCTAAACTGAAGCCTCATACCCCATAATAAAAATTAACTAGAAATAAATCACAGACCTAAATGTAAAACCTAAAACTAAGAAACTTCTAGAAGAAAGGATAGGAGAAAACTTTGTAGCCTTATGTTAAGCGAAGATTTGTTAGATATGGCATAATCCATAAAAGGAAAAAATGATAAATTGGACTTCCATCAAAATTAAGAACTTCTGTACATGGAAGACTGTTAAAATGAAAAAACAAGCCACAGACTGAAAAATCTATACAAATTATTTGTCTGACGAAGGACTTCTTTCCAGAATACAGAACTCAAAGCTCAAGGAGAAAAAAACTGCTCGACTTAAAACACGAGTGCAAGATTTGAAAAGACACTTCACCAAAAAACATACACAGATAGCAAATAAGCACATGAAAACATGCTCAATACATTAGGAAAATGCAAATTAAAACCACAATGAGATACCACCATACACCTAGTAGAATAACCAAAAAAACAAAACAAAATAAACCACGCTGACAATAGCAAGTGTGGTGAGTGAGGAATTACTAGAACACTAATAGAATACTAGTAAGAATGTAAAACCATACAGTCACTTTAGAAAAGTTTTGCCTAGTTGTTTCACCCAAGTGAAATGAAACCTTATATACTCAGAACACTCTAATAGTAACTTTATTCATAATTACACCAACTTCAATACAATCCAAATGTCCTTTAATATGGGAATGCATACAAAACCAAAAAACCCAACTTTGGTACAACCACACAACACGGACAAATCTCAAATACATTATGTCAAGTAAAAGAAGTCAGACTCAAAAAGACTCCCTACTATATAATTTCATTCATAAGACATTTCTTGCAAAGAAAACCACAGAACATAAACAGATTGGGAGGTGGCCAGAGGTTAGGGGTGGGCTTGACTAAAAAGGGGCATGGGGGATTTTGGGGAACAATAAGTGTTACATATCTTGATTTTGGTGGTGATGACATAGCTATATTCACTCATCAGAATTCACAGAACTATACGCTGAAAAGAGTGAAATTTACTGTATATAAACTATACCTTAAAAAAACTGGAATAAACAATCTTTCTGTGTCATCCTACAACTTTTAGGATAAAGAACAAAGACTTTCACAGAACCCACTAGATCCTATAGCATCTGGACACCTTACCCCTTCCTAACTCTAGCCACCCTGTACTTTTTTCAGTTCCTCTAATGTAGCCTGCTCTCTTTTGCTTCAGGGCCAACTCCTATTTATTTCTCTGGTCTAATAATCTAAACTGCATTTCCTCAGGTGGAAGGTGAGTTTTTGGGACTGGATAGTCAAGGTCTCTGTGCCCTTTGTCATATATTCCCACACTAACTTGAATTTCCCCTTTCACCAACTCATCACGCCTGTGATTACTTATTCACTGTCTGCCAACTGTGCTGGACTATAAACTCCATGAAGGCTCCACTTCTATCTTACTCAGTGCTATATCCCCAAAACTTAGAAGAGTACCTGGGACAGTAGTCCCCCACTTATCGG
>CAUYSK010093726.1:0-11563 GCA_963575035.1 Avahi laniger
AATTAATTTCTTTCTATTTTTGGTAGAGACGGGGTCTTGCTCTTGCTCAGGCTGGTCTCGAACTCCTGAGCTCAGAACGATCCGCCCACCTCGGCCTCCCAGAGAGCTAGGATTACAGGCGTGAGCCACAGCGCCCGGCCCACAATATTTCTTTAAGCCAAAGCCTAACACAGAGCAAGGCCCTAACTCTGTTCAATTCTATAAAGGCTAAAAGAGGTAAAGAAACTGCAGAACAAAAGTTGGAAGCTAATAAAATTTGGTTCATGAGGTTTAAGAAAAGAAGCCAATGTCTGGTTTCAAAGCTTCAAAGGATAGGCTGACTCTCTTGTTAAGGTTTAACACAGCTGGTGACTTTAAGTTGAATCCAATGCTCATTGGCCATTCCCAAAATCCTAGACCTCTTAAGAATTATTTTAAATTTCTAATTCTATTCTGTCTGTGCTTTATAAGTGCAGCAATAAAGCTAGATTACAGCATATCTCTTTACGGCATGGTTGACAGAATATTTTAAGCCCACTGTGGAGACTTACTGCTCAGAAATAAAGATTACTTTCAAAATACTACTGCTCCTTGCAATGCACCTAGCCGTCCAAGAGGACTGATAGAGATTCACAAGGAGATTCACATTGTTTTTGTGCCTGCTAATATAATATCCATTCTATAGCTCTTGGATCAAGAAGTAATTTTGATTTCAAATATTTTCATTTATAGTAGTGATTCTTCTGATTGATCTGGGCAAAATAAATTGAAAACCTTCTGGAAAGTATTCACCATTATAGATGACATTTAGAACATTAGTGATTCATGGGAGGAGGTCAAAACATCAACATTAACAGGAGTTTGGAAGAAGTTTATTCCAACTCTCATGGATGACTTTGAGAGGTTCAAGACTTCAGTGGAAGAAGGAACTGCAGATGTGGTGGAAATAGCAACATTAGTGAAGTCTGATGATGTGGCTGAATTGCTGCTATCTCATGATAAAATGTGTAGTTTTTAATGAACAAAGAATTGCTTCTTATGAATGAGAAACGAAATGGGTTTCTTAAGTTGGAGCCTATTCCTGGTGAAGACACTATGAATATTGTTGAAACGACAACAGAGGATTTAGAAGATCACAGAAACTTAGTTGATAAAACAGATCAGGGTTTGAAAGGATTGACTTCAATTTTGAAAGAAGTTCTACTGTGGGTAAAATGTTCTCAAACAGCAGTGCATGTTACAGAGAAATATTTCCTGAAAGGAAGAGTCAATCAATGTGGCAAACTTCTTTTTTGTCTAATTTTTTAAAATTGCCACATGTACTCCAACCTTCAGCAGCCACCACTCTGATCATTCAGCAGCCATCAACGTTGAGGCGAGGCCTTCCACCAGAAAAAAGATTACAATTCACGGAAGACTCAGAGGATCATTAGCATTTTTTAGCAAAAAAGTATTTTTTCATTTAAGGTATGTACATTGGTTTTTAAAACATAATGCTTTGCACACAATAGTATAATGTAAACATAACTTTTATATGCACTTGGAAAACAAAAAAATTCATATGACTCACTTTATAGCAATATTTACTTTCCTGTGGTTTTCTTGAACCAAACCTGTAGTATGTCCAAGGTATGCCTGTAATTATCCGAACTAACAAATTAACATTCATACAATTCTATTGTCTAAACTAAAAGCGTAATAGGCATTTCTCCACATATACCATTAATACCCTTATATGATTGTTCTAGGATCCATTCCATGAGCTCACATTGCATTTTGTTTCTATTCTTAGTGTCTTCCAATCTGTGACGGTTTTTCATTCTTTCCTCCTTCTCTTTAATGGCCTTGACACTTTTGATAAGTACTCATCAGTTCTTTGTAGAATATCCCTTAATTTTTTTTTTCTGATGTTTTCTCATGATTAGATTAAGGTTGCATATTCTTTGGCCATGATTGCCACATAAGTGATATGCCTTTCTCATTGCATCTTATCAGCAGATAAATGATGCTAATATATCCTATTACTGATAATTTTAACATTGATCATTTGGTTAAGTTCTATGTGCCAAATATGCCAATGTAAAGTTACTTTTTTCCTCGTTTTCACTAATAAATGTCTTAGGAGAGATATTTGAGACCATGCAAATATCTTACTTTACCCTTACTCATTAGTTTTAGCATCCATCAGTGAGTCTTGGCCAGCACAATTATGTTCATTGTGTTCTAATGATTATTTTATATTTATTTTATTTTTTTCTCCATTTACTAATTGGAATTTTTTGGAAGGAAGAACTAGTATTTTTCCCTTTATTTATTTAAGAATTATATCATTATTGATCAATACATTTATATTTTATTCTATGGTTTATATTCCAATATTGTTGTTATTTTGTTGGTAACATTTTTCCAACTTTGGCCATTGGAAGCACTTTCATGTTGATTCCTCTGCCCTTTTGGCACGTCCCTATCCTTTTTTGTACACTTTCTTGCTTTTCGGTATCACAAAATCCTCCAGGATATTTTATATTTCTCCTGCTCTAGCTTTGGAATCAACCATTTCTCCAAAGATCTTGATTGTTTTTATTCGGGAATAGCATTTATTAACCAACATCTATGTTCTGAGTGTGCTCATTGCTACTGGAGTATCCTTGCCTCTAGAACATCTCAGTGAATAGAGCTCAGAAATACACAAATGCATATTAATGTGTGTGTACACACATATGTATATTTATTTCTGAATCTATCTACCTGTATGTATGTATTGTATGTATATCTATAAACCACAAGTTCACATTAATAACTCCATTAAATGCAACATTACAGGATTCATTCAGCCTCTTTTCTTTCCTTGTTTAGCACGTTTCTCTAACAATGTGAAATCTAACTCAAATAATCTAAAATTATATTTACTTATTTATTTAAGTCTAGCACATTCTTAATGGAGTTTCAGAATTCTAATCCTTACCCTAGTGAGATATAAATTTATAAGCCCTTAAACCATTTTTAATAGAATATTTTATCAGGTGAGTGCAGTTAATTTACTTTTGGTATTATGTTTAAAAATAATCACAAAGCACTCATTAGATTTGTAGGAAAATAAACTTTTTTTCTTGTTTCTTTGTTTGCTGCTTTAGAATCATGCACTCTGTTTTCAAGACCAGAGTTTAATGTAAAACTAATTTTATTCTCATGTGTCACACATTTCGATGTAAGTACCATCTCTTCTCTGTAGATTTTCCAGCAGAGAGAGAAAAAGAGCCTCAAGTATGTCATCACATGATTCTTCCGCACATGCCGACTTAGCTATTAAGCTACAGCAGAAATGTCTTTGAAGAATTTCAGTAAACTACTATGCTCAGTCTATGGAAAAGTATGGACAAATGAATACACCTTTATACTCTCAAGCACAATGGATTATAGATGTACAAATCATTGCCATTATTATAATTGCACTACTATGTCATACTGAATGACTTTAGTGAATTAACATTACATTATAAGGGCTAACTTAGAGTGTGAATAATCTGTTACAGTTTTACAGAATAAATGAAAATGAAAGAAACAGGCAACATTAAATTAAAAATGCAGTGCATGCATATATTTAATATTCTATGCTTATACATCAGATAGATGCTGACATGTTTTATTGATTTTTTTCCTCTTTTTGCTCGTGAAAGTTCAATTTTATATTAGCTTCTAAAAAAGATTTTATTTTTCTGGGCAAGACATAGATTAGTGAAAATTCCCCATTTTGATGTTGCCTTTATAGGCACATTTATTTTATCTTCTGATAATACAATGACACGAAAATCTAGCTTCAGCCATATTTATATTTGGTTGAAATTTAAGGGCTCTCACAGACAAGAATGTATAACAAGAAAACAGATAGTGATGGGAAGAAAGCAAAGCTTGTCAAACATGTAAAAAACGAGTAAATATATAGAAATTAATGAGTAAATATGTAGAAAAAAAATAAGACTTTGTTATTTTGCCTAATATTTTGCTCTATTGTTTTTGTACTTCAGTACGTTTCAAGAACCTTGTCAAATATACCTCTTAAAATTGATAAGACAATAGAAGGTAAATCATTCATCACTCAACTCTGAGATAAAAAAAAAGTGTTCCTGAAAGTCTCAAACAAGGGAAAAAAATGTTAAGAAATTCAATCCATCAATCAAATTTTAGTTCCATTGATATGTGGAGAAATATAAAAATCATTACTCTCCAAACCAAAAAAAAAATAATAATGATATAAGATGTGATATTAACCTAGTAAATATGGTTATTTAAAATACTTGTGAAAGCTATTATTCAGAAATGCCAATTTTTTCCAGATAATTAAGACATATATTTTGTTACTTAAACTTTTATTAATTTTTATAATTTTGAATTGAAATCATCCTAAAATATTCTTATCTAAATATTTTACTAATTCTCAAAGATAAATAAAAAACCTATATCAATATTATCTTTCCTAATTTATTTAAAAGCATTAATTAAATATCCATTCTGTGGCAGGCACTTTTCTGGAGGGGCGGGGGCATTGCTGGGAAGTTTCTCCAGCCCCTGGTAGAGAGTCCACATACGGACCTCTAAGGCAGTTCTCAGCAATTACAGCCCATCAAGAAGCTTCCACATTCAGAAGGAATGTTTTTGCTGCCTGTCAGGCAGATAGTAATGTACGAGTTTAGAAAAGGCCATTGTATGAGAGAGGGGCTGCGAGCTTATGCAGACAATACGAAAGGGGTTGATAGGCAAAAACCGGACAGAAACCACTCGTGTCATGTGGCGCACTGAGATCCTGTGGAAGTTAAGTGTCTGCAACAGAGGGAGGGATGCTCAAATGACCAAAGCCGAGGGAAGGATCACAGGTAGGTTTAGAGCAAGGTTGGGAAAGAGCAAGCAGTGCATCTGAGAGTGAAGATGAACATGGGACAATTATAAAAAAAGAGAAAAATTTGCTTGGACTCAACATCTTAGGACAGAAGAATATTTTCAAGGAAACAATATTGATTTAACAGAGTTTCTATATGTTGTTATTACATTAAAAATAATTTCAAAATATTTATTGCTAATACTATGTAATGCTTACTTTAAGCCAGATACTACGAGCTTTATCATCACTTTCACAGCAATACTATAGAAAATTAATGATTATTAACTCTAATTTAAGGAGTGGGGGTGTGAGGAGATACACAGAAGAATTGAGTAACTTGAAAATGTCACATTATTAGTAAGTAGTACTAGGATTCAAACTCATGTAGTCTGGCTCTAATCTTTTCTCCTTTCCAGTATGACATACTACCTCTGAAATATTTAATCAAATATTACCCTAGTCTTCACTTAAGGAGAGATGGCTTTAACTTAATGCTGTTTCCTCTATCAAAAGTCCTGAAATGGTGAGTTCTGCTTTGCTGGACAATATATAGGATTTGTCCAAATAAACCTTGTTTGTTAGGAAAAAATCCCCCAAGAAACCATTTTCATGAGTTAAGGGTGGATATATATTAATAATAGTATTTCTGCTTTTCCTTTTTCCTTTCTTCTTTCTTCATTTCTTCATTCTTTATTTTATTACTTTTTTCTTCAGATAAGCTTTGACTTTGTTTTTAACTATTTTTGTGATATCCTGCAAGTAATATTAATACGGGGAAATCAAAACATGTCAATGACATAGACCGAGAATATATTTTCTACTTAGTTCACTCATTTTTATTTGCAGCTAAGCTCATGCCTAAGTCTTTGTCAATATCTTTTAATAATGATCCAAGCAATTCTATAAAAATAAACATAATATCATTTTATAGAAAAATTCATTCAAATTTTTTTCTCCACTTGTTGCAGATTAAATATTAGCAGATATGTTTTCTTCTTGCTTGGTTCTTCCCTGCATAGGTGCAGCAAAGATGTGGGGAAAAAAGACCTTTTAACAGGGCTGAGACATTTGATCCACTGCAGCCATGCCCTGCCTCGCTTCATGATTTAGAAAATCAATGGCATATCAGCTTAGCACTCACTGATCCATGAGGTAATTGCACCTTCTAATGTCTTCAGCATAAAGCTTCTGAAATGGGCAAAGCCAGTGACCAGAGGGTAAAAAACGTGTTTTTTTTTTTTTTTCAGTTTCATGACCAAATTGAGAAATAATCATCTCTGTGTGTATTTCTAAAGGAAAGATAATATTTGCCTCAGAGGTATAAAGCTACTATTTAAACACACTTTTTTCATATGAATATAATTACTCTTTTAAAAATTGACTTTATTGTGCTGCATATTATTGTTACCTGCAAAAATTGTGTGTGGGTTTCTAACCTAATCCATTAAGAAAGCACTCTGGGTTTCAGTATGGAGAACTGAGCACTTCATTTGTTTGTTAAAGATGGTGGGAAATTATCCCCACTGCTTTTGTTATGCTGCTTAGAGACATCTTAACTAACAAGATAAGAATTCTTCTCTAGGAAAGAGATGTGGGCTTAAGTAAACACTAAACAAATTGGGTATTAACACACAGGGAGAAAGTAAGATTGATGATCTGACAAAACATTAATTAAAAGAAGGAACATTGCCAAGATTTTCTTGTATAATTCAATTCCACATAATTCAAAAGCAAAATTAATTTACTCTTTCTTATTTGACAACAAAAAGAGAGCTTTGTATTGATTATTTTTTTTAAATGTGTGCACACATGACATGGTAAAACTCTATAATCGGAAACATAGTTGTTTAACCTCAGAGGTTTGCATTTAAATTCCAGAATTCCGCAGAGACAGGACAACATTTCTTTGAAATGAAATGAATTTTCATTTATTTCCTCAGGTTTCTAGGCATACGCAAACATCAAATACCAATTTCCGTATTAATTAAATGAAATAACCCTAAAACATTTGGCAATTTTTACTTTAAGCAGTTGCCAGTTTGCCCAGCCCAACATATGCTAAATATTTTATATACAAGTGATTTATTACAAAATTTACCAGTCATGGCTGACATTATTTTTTAAAGTTTATTTCCCCAAGTATCAGCAGTTTTGAAGATTAAATATCATTATGCATTATGCTGAGTGTATAATGCTGAGTATATTTACTAAATCCTGAGAAGCTTCTTTAAAATTGTTTCATGTCACTGTCATTTCAAAAATATTATTTCCAAATAATGTTCTTTTTTGTTGAAGACTTCAAGCAATAATTGTTTGAAAAACATTTAATTCTTCCCTTTGATACGATGGAGCCAGATGAATATTTGTTCCAAATACATAATTAAATGTATGACATTAAAGTGATACCAAACTGAATACTCGTCAGACTTCTAAATATCTAGAAACAAACCTGTTTGCAGCTGAAGTCTGAATTTTCAACAATAATTGATTCTGAAATACTGGCTATATAGCATTGATGTGGTTTAGGAAATATAACATCATGGCAAACTTTTGAACTTTAAATCTCCTAACTTGGTAATATTACTCCTGAAAAGAGAATGTGAGAACTTTGAAAACTTAGTTAATTTGCCTCCACCAGAAATCAAAACTGAGGCATAAACTCAGACACAATTACTTTATTAGGGAGTGCAATTCCAGGGAAGCAGAAGTCAAACAGAAAGGAGTGAAGCAAGGAACAAGAAAGTCAATAAACAGATGTGGTACTGAGCTGCTACCGCGTGGAACCAAGTGCAAATGATTACTGTCCTCCAAAGACTATCTCCTGAAAGACTATAGAACTACTGGTCCCAGGGAAGCACATGGTGAGGTGGAGGAGGAAGAAAGAGAAAGAATTCATCTACCAACTTTCCTGATCTAAATTTGGAAATGTTTGTCCCTATAGGATATTAATTCCACAGCATTTATTTTTTTCCACAGGTCCTAAGAAGTCTCAAGGCTCTATGTCAAAAAGAAAGCCTTATAACATAACTCAACAGAGGGCTGCACCCTGGTACCAGGCAAGGTGTGGTTGTGTTGTATCTGTGTAAAGTTAGGAAGAGCCATGTAATGAGTTGGTCATTACAGCAGTTACTGAACCAACAAAGTGGCCAAAGCTCCTGGAGACAGATAAAGCCAAGATAATTGAAGTGGCATATAAGAGATATTTGAAAGAAAAGTCGACTTCTTTATTTACACTTGAATTAAAATTTACAATTTAGGGCTTATCTATTCAAAACTGTGGCACTAGTGAAACACGTAGCCACAATCTCTGAGTGAACACCTTAAAGTCAACTATGGAGTTGTACTTCATTATCTTTATGGTGCTAATATTTGTTTAACTAATGAAGATAAGATCAACCATGTAGATTATTTCTATACTTGACTAGTAAGATATTTCTGAAGCTATCTGACATTTTAAGATTGAAATAACATTAGATTTTGCAATATACTTAATGTTATAGAGTATTTGAAATTACTTTGAAATCTTTGAATGAAGAAAATTATTCTTATAACATCAGTTTTCTTTATTTACTTAAAACAATGCAGTTTTTAATTCAAAATGGTGCTATCTTCAAACTATTTATACACAATGGATAAGGAATAGCTATTTATAAAATCAAAAATAAAATTTATTTTTGAAGATAATTATCATTTTTTACAGGGCAAATGAGAGCAAATAAATAAGAGGTAAAGAGAATAAGCAAATAAATAAAATGAATAAATTTACCTCTTAGTTTCCATGTTCTATGCGAACTAACCACATAAATTTCAAAAATAGCATTGCTTAATAATTTTATACATATCATTCACATTATAACAATATTTCTATTTATTTTAACTTCCTCCAACTCTTAAGATTTTCTTCAAATTTCTGAATGATATATATGAATTTCTACATAAATATAATTTATATTTTTATATACTATATAGATTATATATGGTTGGACAAAATATTTAGGGATCCTAAGTGGACATCCTTCCTCTTCTTCATGAAAGCTAGAACTTAAAATGCATAGAGCAAAAATCAAACATAAGTGAGAAAATTACATAATATTCCTCTAGTATTTTGAATCCTTTCGGTATTCACCAAATTTTTCTAGCCAGTCACATTTACAGAGACCTTATTGATGACTGATTTTTTTTTCTTAAAAGAAGTATCTGTTGGTCATGCTAAATAATTTCAAAATTCAAGTGATAAAGATCCAAACACAGTATTGAGACAAAAACACTCATTTGGTAAGATATTTTTAATGCAAAGAAATTTTAAAAATCAAAAAATGAATTTAACTATGTTAAATATCAACATCAATAAACTATATAAATAATTTAGAGTTCTTCAAATGAGCATATTAGAGGAAAACAAGAATGCCAGGTTTGGGTCAGGTTTCTATAAGAGAGTACAAACAAATGCCTTTCTAAATATTAACTGATGCTACCGGTTCATTTATATTTCTGGAGGATATTCAAAGAAAAATAAATCATAATTGTACTAACATGTACTTGAATGTCCTGTTTATGTAAGCAAACTCTATAAAAATAAGTTTATTTGAACACCAGAAATAATACTAAATCTAATAATATGACTACATTTAATTTCAAATAATATTTTATACTATTTGAGATTACTTAAGCCCCAACTTCTATTTGCTTTGTTAGAATTTTTCAAAATTCAAGTCATTCACATACCCTTAAAATGTTTAATATCAATAAAATAAAATAATAAAATAAAATAATTCATCAAAACTGATAAAATTATACTTACTAAATTGCTTTAGATCTTATATAATCTACCCTCAGCAGAGACATGTTTTAATGTACTTTTAAGACATGTCTTGAAGTATCTTATTGACTGAGTATTATATGAAGTAGACTAACGCACTGTGAAGATAATTAATAACAAAATAGCAATCTGTGTTTTATAGAATTAAAGATCCTAACCTAAGCTCCTCAAAGATAGCACTGATTAAACGAAATTATATTATTTATTTGATTTTGCTCTCAAATTTGGTAAAGTTTTATTTTAAACTAAGATTTCAAATTGCCTCTGTTTAAGAAACAAAACAACAACTAATCCAGCAGATTCATGGTGCTGTATTAGCAAGTTTTCAACATGCTAAAGGAATGAACGAGTATAATTGATATAGCCCAAATGAATCACACTGTTGGTTTAATCTGACAGTATAACTAAAGCTGGAACAAGGGGATTATTTCAGTTTGGGTATCTTCCGACAATTGAGAAAACCATCTTTTTAAACACAACCCTATTGTCCTGAATGTTATAACACAAGTTCTGATGACAAATTGTCTAAATTTGAGAGTATTATTTTAAGACCACAGGCTTATTTGTTTTCATAAAATGAGTGCAAACAAATAAAATGCATTTCTGGATCTGTTGAAAGTCTAAAATTGCAAGCATTCAAAATAGGTTAAGCAGCCTGAATTATAACTCATTTTTATAAAGCTTATAATGCTTAAGGGGGAAAAAATGTACCTGGATTCACAACTAACATGAGATTTGCAATACAAAATAAGTTAACAAGGAAACCAATGACATAAGCCCTAGGGTAATGTTACTTGCTGGAACAAAAGAATACCACATAATAATTCCAGGGAAGGACACTGCATCTTCACAGATAGTACATTTAAGAGACAATGATAGTGTTCATTAATGTTGCCACTTCACACAAAAATTTTTCAGCAGATTTGGCATATTTCATGTATCACAACGGTATATGAAAAACAGAGATATTCATCCTTTAAATGGCTTAACTGCTCTTCAATTTGAATAAAAAGAGCTTGAATTTACTTGAGAATTTTCGACTAGCTCTATGATGTCTCACACCTAAAATATTAATATAACCATTGGGCATTTGTTCTTAATTACTAACTCTACCAAAATCACACTTCTCATTAGTTGGGAAATGAATCCTATCAAATCAGTATTAGAGTCAATGACATTTAATCCTTTGTCAGGAATGTAAGTTTTTAAAATTGTTTTCAAAACGCGATTCTATGCTTGAATACCCATTTAAATTTATATTTGCACTAATGTTATAATGAACTATTTTGAAGTTCATGTATTGCTAAGGAGTGTGTTTGGTTAATTAAAGATTGCATTTCAGTACTGAAGGATAGAGTACTAAACTAGTAAATGATGCATAAAAATAAAAACCTTAATAAAAATTATATATTGTATGCCTGCCACTTCCTCAACAACGGGAAAAATTAAAATTATTCCGTCTTTTTTTTCCAGTGATTACTCAGTAGCCTTGTTCAACAGTCTCAAAAGTAATACATCAGTATATCATGAATATTAAGGATTGACATTGTATCATAGAACGCATTTTAGATATAAATATTCTTTTTTATAATGTCTGAGACTAAATTTATTCTTTTAGCAACATTCTATAGCAAAATATTGGTTGAATAAGTAAAATATTAAATTTACAGCATTCATTAGCTCATTTAAATAAAACATTTAATAATGCCTTGTCTGCTGAAGAATTTGTATTAATATACTGACTGCATGCAAATGTAAATTAGCATTCTTAAACAATGTTATCATTAAAAACTAATGTTAACAGCAGTTCAATAAAAGTATTTGTAAGTAAAATTGTGAAGCTGCATGTTGTATAGGTGGTCAATTAGCACAATTAGGCAAGCTGAAAG
>CAUYSK010093729.1:0-12734 GCA_963575035.1 Avahi laniger
TAGCCGGGCATGGTGGCACAGGCCTGTAGTCCCAGCTACTCGGGAGGCTGAGGCAGGAGGATCGCTTGAGCCCAGGAGTGTGAGGTTGCTGTGAGCTAGGCTGACGCCACGGCACTCACTCTAGCCCAGGCAAAAGAGTGAAACTCTGTCTCAAAAAAAAAAAAAAAAAACATATCTGCCCAGAAGGTACAACAGGAAATTCTAGTCTGACTCGAGAGGTCTGGGAAAGCCAGGGCATCTGCTTTTTTAAAAGCTCCCAGGTAATTCTGATGGGCTCAAGCGAGCACAGGGAACTTGCAGTGGGCAGGTGGTCGGGGAGGGCTGCTCAGAGGAGGAGGTCAGGGATGATGCTGAGCATGACCTTGACAAACAGACAAGATCTGGCTAAGCAGAAGCAAGAACGAAAGGGAAACAGGAGACCCAGATTTGCAAACCTCAAGAATTGCAAGGACCTAACAATCCGCGGCCTCTCAGGCTTCCGTAGCCATCGGATCGCCTGGGGCACCCACTGAAAATGCTGATTCCTGGCCCTGGCACGCTCACAGCCTCCGACGCAGGGGCACAGGGAGGAGACTGGGCACCTGCATTTTTAATACGTGCCTGAGATGGGCACCAGGTGTAGGAAGTGCGGATCTTCTGCTGTACGTATAGCTGCCTTTCATCATGAAAATTACTAACACCACAGTGAGAAAACTGGAACTCAGGGATCCCAGCAGCACCCACTGTTCACGTCTCGATGTGTCGCCTTGACTGGCTTGTCCTGTGCGGTTTGGGCACAGCTGTCATCACAGCAGGTACGTGATTTGGCGTGTCACCTTCCCACTCGTCTGCAGTGGCTGAGGAAATGGGTGTGGCCCAGGTACCTCATCACTTCCCCATGTCGGGACCTTTAGGTTGTTTCTGATGCTGAGTGCGCGGTAGAGGCGCTTCCGTGAGCATCTCGCTACGTAACAGGATCTGGGTCCCCACCCCCATCCTTGCTTAGGATTTTTCCAGAAATGGGATTCTGTGCGGTTCCAGGAGAATCGCTGCTCTGGAGGTTCCCGCTGTCTCTGCTAAACGTTCCGCCAAAGGGTTCACACAAACTTACTGCCCAAAACGGAGCCAAAGGCAACGCGCTGAGCTTACCAGCGCACGGCACCACCGCGGCACAGCGGAGGAACCCAAGGCCCGAGGAGCAAAGACGCCCGTGGCGGATGCTTGCTCAGAATTCCCGCACGCGGACGCCGTGCAAAGCGCTTCATCCACAGGAGCTCATACGATCCTCCCCGCGGCCCTGTGAGCTGGGTCTGACGCCATGCGCTGGCATACAGTAAGCACTCAGCAAGTGCACTGTGGTGTTATTATTACCTGCACTTGATTTTCCTATAAAAATTGTTTGTCCAAACACATCATTGGGCAAAACCGAGGTTCCGGAAAAAGCTGGTCCAAGTCTCCCGAGTGGCAGTTATGGCCCAGCAGGGCGCCCACAGGCCCAAGAAGGGACGAGAGCGGTCACCAGGCCACAGCCTATGGCAGAGCTGCGTTTGACGACGAGGCCAGCCCTTGTGCCTGCGACACTGGTGGCGCCTATTCCTGGTCGTGGCTGGACCCTGCCTGTACAGAGATGCCCCGGGAGCCAAGGCCTGGGAAACACGGCACAGAACTAATGCCTGAACGAAGGCGTGAGTTCTCCGCACAAGGATGGCATCCTGGTGCCCCAAACAGTGTCCCAGCCACCAACCACGGGACACAGACTCAGAACAAATATCCCAGTTCCCTTTTTCTCTTTGCGGAACCTCCTACGACATCAAGCTGAAAAGGAAGCCAGCAACCCAGCGGAGGGAAGGTGGCTGCAACACAAATCATTGCACGTCTGCTGAGGAAAGAGGAAGAGGCGGCTCGGGCTGGGCCAGGGCTGGTTCTGCCCACTGTCGTCCAGCCAGCGGGGCCGCACGGCTGAGTGCCAAGGGGGACAGAGGAGTTGTCTGGAGAAATCAAGTCTATTCACGGCAAGTCACTACCTTCACTGGCTTCAGTTTACTCATCTCTTAAATGGGCAAAACAGTACCTAGCTCAAGAGCTATAATGAAGATTTAAGTAAGAGAAGACCTGTAAAATACTAGCACAGGGTGCAGCACACAGTAGGTGCTCAAGAAATATCTGTAACAATTACGAACTTCAAGCTTCCCATCCTGGCATCTGGCCACTACATCCTGCCAAAGCTTCCTCCAGCAGGCTGGGGCCCTGCCCAGTGGCCTCCAAGTGCCCCGCACCACCCGGTGTCCTGACCACCACTAACCAAAGGATGCACCAGCAGCGCGTCAGACACAGAGGGGCAAGGAACCTTCTTGGGATAGAACCTTGTGCGCTTATTTGTTCATTCAACAAGCATCTACTGAGGACAGTCAAGCTGAGACCCAAATGAAGCAGGCGGAGAGGCGGGTGAGCCGTGCGGACATCTGGGAAAGATCGTTCCAGACGGTGGGAACAGCACGCGCAAAAGAACTGAGGCAGGAGTGAGCCTGGTGCGTTCAAAGAACAGTGAGGACACCGGAGAGGCTGAATCGGAGGGAGCAAGGGGAAAGGAGGAGAAAATGGGGTGAGAGACTTAACCAAGAGCCAGATGGGCAGCTCCTTGTGGGCCGCTGCAGGGTCTTCTACTGATTTCTGGGTAAAGTGGAAGCCCTGGAAGTTTCTGAGCAGGGGAGGCACAGGATGTGACCTGAGTAGACAAGGGACCGCAGTGAGGGAGCCCAGGGGGAGGCCTGTCACAGTCCAGGCAGGAGATGATGGCGGACGCGACCAGCGTGGTGGTGGGCAGTGGTCACACATGAGAGGCATTCTGATGGCACAGCCCATGGGATTTGCTGAGCGGCAGGATGTGGGGGAGGAGAGAGGGGAAGTCGAGGCTGACTCCCTGGTTTCTGGCCTCCACCACTGGCAGGATGGAGGTCACTTTTACTGAGACAGGAAAGGCTGTGGTTTGGGGGGCGGGGAGAACAAGAGTTCAATCTGGGACATATTAAGTCTCTGCTCTCACGCAAGCCAGTCTGGCGAGGGAGACAGACTGTCAGTCAGCAAATCCTCGCAAAACGTGGATTCAACTGCAGACGTGCTGAGGGCTGGGCAAGGTGACCCAGGCAGGGCATTCAGGGAAGGCTGCCTGGAGGAGGCACATCGGAGCTGAGGAGCTGGGACAAGCGAGGGAGGCGGTGAAAGCTGCCACCTCTGCGTGTCCCCTACTTTCCTCATCACTTCACCTCCCACCTCACACCCAATGGGGACAGAGCCCAAGAAGAAAGGCAGCGTGGCTTCCGAGGTTAGGAGATCTGGGATCAGAAAGACCCAAGTTCAAATCCCAGACCCACCCCTTTCTTGCTGTGTGGCCTAGAGCTGGTGACTTCACCTCTTTCTGCCTCCGCTTCCTCATCCCTAAGAGAGAGTGATTCTGCCCACTTCATGGGGTGGTGTGAAGCTCTGGAAATCCAGAGAGACGCCCCACGGCTGCCACCGCCAGCCTCAGTGAGGCGCTGCTTTGTCCGGGAAGCTGGAAGGAGACGGGCAGGGAGTGGCTGGACCCGCAGGGCTGCACCACAGGCCGGGCCACAGGGTCCAGGCAAGCCTCCGGCCCCTCCGAGGCCCTGGCCAAGTGCACGGTGGCCTCTGGGATTTTCCACCACCTCAAAGTGGGAACTCCATGGGAACGCCGGGCGAGGGTATTTTCCAGAGAAAGGCCAAATTTAGCTTTCAGCAGCTGTGCAGGGTGGCACGGGCCCCTGCCCTCCGGAAAGAGAAGGGGACCGACTGGTCAGCAGGCAGCGAAAACCTACTCTTGTCCCCAGCTCTGGGGAGCCAGGCGCTGCTGGCTGGCTGCTCTGATCCCTTCCCCTCAAGAGCCTCCCGATGTCCACTCTAACAGAAACACTTGGTCCCCAGGGACCCAGCCCCCTCAGACAGCCCAAAACCGGCTCTCCGAGAGCCAAGGTGTCCGAGGAGGTGGCACCTGGCAACCAGACGCCTGCCTGGCAACGGCGGGATAAGGTGGCAGCTGGACTCCACGGAAACCAGTGGCTGGGGCCACGAGACCAGGCGCTGCTCTGGAGGGGTGTTCGCAGGGGATGGCTAGGCTCCCAGGCTCCTCTCTAAACAGTGTGACTCACGGGCCCTAGTGAGTCCCAGGAGGTCCCCGAAATCCAGGGCACCGTTCGTAGCACTGGAGGCCTAGGCTTCGCTCCCTTCCTAGAAACCGTGCAATGCTGGGTCCCTGGGCGGTTCATTTGGCTTCCCTGGTCATTCCGCCTCCTCTCCCGAAGGAAGACCCACGCCCGCCGTGCAGGGACGCAGGAGAATTCAGCGCTAATGTGAAAAAATAAGAACAGCAACTATTTAGGAAGCACTGACTCTGCAGCAGGCCTGTGCCATGTGCTCTATGTGCCATTATCTCATTTAACCCTCCCAACAACCCGCTGAGGTAGGGGGTATTATCAGCAATCCCATCTTATAAGTGAGAAGACTGAGGCACCGAGCGGTAAAGCATCACACACAGCGAGCGGCAGAGCCAGAGAGAGTGACCTCCGTGCCGGCCCCACGACCCTGCCACGTGGGAAGGGCCCGAGGTGCTTCACTCACCCCTTGGTCCAGGCAACAAGTATTACATTTCAACTCTGTCAATAATAACGGTAATAATAACCACGGTTGCTAATGTTCATTAAGTGTGTTAGACGGCTGAGCGCTGTTCTAAGCACTGCATTGTACTGACTCAGTCCTCACGCCGCTATGAGGCAGCCTCTGCGAACAGCCCCTTTTATGGAGCAGCAAACTGAGGCCTGGGGAAGCGAAGCAAGTCGCCTAAAAAGGCGCATTAGGAAGTGGTGAGACTGCAGCCGAAACGCAGGCTTCCTGACGCCGAGACCCCACCACGCCAGGCACGAACACCAGCAGGTGTCTGATCAACGAGAGCTGGGCTGACTGGGGAAGGTTCTCCAAGCCCCCAATTCTCCAACTTCCCACCCTAAAGTGTGAGGCCCCAGGGCCCCCGGCCACACCCCACCATTCTCCTGAGGGAGTGGTGGCTTCTGCTGGAATCCCACCCCTAGACAGTCCCCCGCAAGGCTGTTCGACCTCAGCGTCCCTCGGGACTGACCACCCCAGTGGACGCTCGTCCCACCCCTACCACCGAGACGTGTCGACAGACGGGTCCCGCAGGGGAATAATGGCTCCTTAATGTCACATGGCAAAGATCTGAGATCCGCCAGCGCACAGAGCCGGGCGGGGAAGTGAGAACCTGAGATGCCGCCTGCCTGGAGGAGTCGGTAGCCTCGGGGCAGCCAGACCACTCCCTGCAGACTCCGACAGGCCCAGCAAAGCCAGGCTGTATGGCCTGGGCTAGCTTCGCCTCTCCGAAACTCAGCTTCCACATCTATAAAACGGGCATAATGACAGAAGTACTCTGTAGTGACAAAGACCTCCAGAGAGCTCATGGACCAGAGCTGAGAACGATGCCAAAAACACAGCTCTGACTGGAAATGCGGTTGCTACCATCATCATCATCAGGATTGTCAGTATTTCCGATCCCACAGCCGGAGGTGTCCAAGAAGTCTACAGCAGGGGCTGCCAACGCCAGTGCCCACAGAAGCCATGCAAGTTGGTCAATGAGTGAAGCTGGCCAGGTGTAGTACAAAAGGGAGGGGTGGGGACTGTGGCAAACTGGAAAGTGGAGACTCATCTAAAGCAGCAGTCCCTGCTCCAGTCCAATCAAATGTCTCCAGCCAGATCTCCCGCTTTCCTAGAGAAACTGAAAACCAAGATTTTTGTGACTGTTTCCCAGCTTATTTTAAAATCCTGTGCTAGTTAATCCTAAAATGTATATGGAAAGACAAAGAAACTAGAAAAGCCAAAACAATCTTGAAAAAGAAGAACAATGTTGGAGGATTCACATTACCCAATTTTAAGAATTCCTGTAAAATTACAATAATCATGACCATAGGGAAAAGGGCAGGCACATAGATCAATGGAACACAAACAAGAGCCCAGAAATAGACCCACACAAATATGGCCATTTGATTTTTTTTTTTTTTTTTTTTTGAGACAGAGTCTTGCTATGTCACCCAAGCTGGAGTGCAGTGGCGTGGTCATAGCTCATTGTAACCTCAAATTCCTGAGCTCAAGCCATCCTCCTGTCTCAGCCTCCCAAGCAGCTGGGACTAGAGCCATGTGCCACCACGCTCAACTAATTTTTAAATGTTTTGTAGAGACAGGGTCTTGCTATGTTGCCCAGGCTGCCATTTTATTTATAACAAAGGTGCAAAGGTAATGCAATAGAGAAAGGATAGTGTTTTTAATAAACAGATTGTGGTACCTCCAAACAATGGAATACTACTCAGCAATGAAAAGGAACGGATTACTGATACACACAGCAATACAGATGAATCTCAAAGGCTTTATGTCGCATGAAAGCAGCCACTCTCAAAAGTCTGCATACCACATGACTCCATATATATGGAATGTACATGTTCTAAAAAAGGCAAAACTATAGGGACAGAAAAGAGATGAGTGGTTGTCAGGGGTGACGAACAGTGTGACTACAAAGTGGCAGCATGATAGAGCCCTTCTATAGCCAGATTACGGTGGTAGGTACATAACTCTACACGTGTGTTAAAACTCACAACACTCTAAACCACTCCCCAAAAAAGTCATTTTTACTCTACATAAACTCTAAAAATTAAATTAAGTCTTTTCAAAATCTCACACTAGGGCTCGATACGGACACTGGGGTTTTTGTAAATACATATACAGAGAGAAAGATACAGAAATAAATACAGATGTGTGTACACACATGAATTAGCGTATATGCATGTATTTCTGGATACAATGGCATCCAGTAGCAACGAGCATATCTAGCACCCAGATCTAGGTTTCTATTATTAACAGAATTAATAGAATTATAAATTTATTATAAATTAATTCTACATTCTATCAATCAATAGAATAATAAATACCATCTTCCAAAATAAAGAACTAGGGCCCCTTGGAGAAGTGGTTGATTGCAGGGCTGGGGCAGGGAAAATACAAAATGAGCCTGAAATATCTTGTGGTGCCAGCAAGTACAGAAATGCTCAAAGAAAAGAGAAAGAAGGAAAAAAAGGATGCACGCACGTCAAGAGGGCACAGAAGGAACTCCTAGTGGCCAGAGTTGGGACAGCTTGAACAACAAAATAATGATAGCACTGGTTTGTGGCGATAAAAATAACTGAATGAATAAATAAGTAAATGGGGGAGAGTTCTTTCTCACAGAAGAAGTTCAGTTAACAGAAGAAGAAGGAACGAAGGGAACAGACCACCACAGTAAGGACTGCCATGGGCAAGACCCACCACGGATGCTGAAGTTAGTGGAAGGTTCCGGGGTGCGGAGCCTGCAGTCTCGGGACCACACGTGGCCTTCTGGGTCCTTGAGTGTGGCCTTTTGACTGAATCCAAATTTTACAGAACAATCCTTTTAATAAAGGATTAAAATGTCATTTCCATAGTCTCAAAGAATCTCTCCCAAAACAGGTAGTAATTACAAAAAAAAATAGTAACTTTACCGTGGAGAAGCGTGGCCTTCGCCATCTCAGCCAAGTGTTAAGGCTGCCCCTACCACGCATCGACATCGCGCGCCCCGGCAAGATGCTCTGAGAACGACAAATCGCTCCCGGAGCATCCCTCCTGATCGGGCATAACCTCCAGCCCAGAGTGGGGACAGTCGACAAACACCTAACCAGGACTCCTCGGCAGCATCAAGACAGGGCAGACTGAGGGACTCTCTCAGATTAGGGCAAATGCAGAAACCGTGATTTCCAAATGCAACACAGTGCCCTGGGCTGGATCCTAGAAGAAAAAGGACGTTCATGGGAAAACTAGTGAAACCCTATTAAATTCTGTATTTTAGTTAACAGTACTGTATTAAGAATAATTTCTTTCTACTGTAAAGAAGTACTTTGACCGCTGTACTAGAGTAATATAAAATGCTAACACAAGGGAAGCTGGGTGAAGGATGTACAAGAACTGGGTACTATACATACGTGCAACTCTTCTGTAAGTCTAAAATTATCTCAAAATAAGAAGATTTTAAAAACCCTGTGCTGACCAAGCCAAATCACCTACTGGACAGACAATGCATGTCTACACAACAAACGCAGCCCGTGGGCCACAAGTCTGCACCTCTGGCCTACAGCTGACACCCCATTCCTCCCCCCGGGAGACCCAAGAAAGAACTCTCTGAACTTGATACAGACAAGAGTCCCCCCAGTCAGGGGCCCCCAACCGCACACACCCAATCTGCTTTTCGTGGCCACATCTAAGAGTCTGCAGCTAAAAGAGCACAAGACCTGGGTTCGAACCCAGGCTCTGCGACAAACACACTGTGGACACCACGCTGAGGGACTCCTCCCTTCTCTTCTGAAAACGGGGCAGGGGTCCACCTCTAGGGCTTACCATGAAGCTAGATGAGAATGCTACGAATTTGCTACAAACTTGCTGTGAAAGCTACAATGAACATCAGTTGGGTGTTGCTATTTTTTTCATTACAGCAATATACCCAGGGACTGGAGGGCAGAAACATTTTCTTCTAAAATTGCTGAGTTGGGTAAAGAAAATTCAGGTGGAACACAGACGCACCCAGCTTCGTCTACAGCGCCTGGTATGAGCATCCGAACTCTGGGAAGCAAGGAGGCAGGACGGGGAAATGATCTCCTGCAGGTGGGTGAAGGCCTCCCTCCTTGGAACTACAGACATCCTCATACCTGGGCATGAGCAGGTTACAGGACGTTAACTGCAAGACTGTTGGACCAATTCCAAATTATGGTCCATCTAAGCCGCAGAAAACTAGGGGCTATGAAAAGCAATGAGAACACATTTTACATGTTGACAGAGAACATGCTTCAAGACACAGTGATGAGGAGAAAAATGTGGGAGGACCTCACGACTCAGCGTCTCCACCCGCCTGACACCTGTGCGCCAGGAGACACGTTCAACGAGGTTCTCAGCGACACTGCTCAAAAGAGCCCTGCGGCAGCAGCCTCCAAGCCGGCCCCGGTGAACCCACTGCTGGCATTCACAACGCCTGGTACGTGCGTATCATCCTCCCACGATGTGTATCGGGGTTGACCGGCGTGACCAAGAGGACATAATGGAACAGGACGGGTGGTGTGGCACTTCAAGGGCCGGGTCATAAAAGAAAGCACGGCTTTTATCTACCGCTCTTTTGGGTCACTCATTCTGGGGGAAACCATCACCACGTCTCCCAGCGGAGGGGCCCACGTGGAAGAACCGCAGCCTCCAGCCGACAGCCACGTGTGGGGCGGGATCCATCCCGCAGCGGATCCTTCGGCCCCAGCTGAGCTTTCAGATCAGTGCAGCCCCAGCTGGCAGCTTCTTCGCAACCTCATGAACCTGTGAGAGACCCTGAGCCAGAGTTACCGCGCTAAGCCGCCCTCAAATTCCTGACCCACGGAAACCACGGGAGATAAAGGAATGTTTACTGATTCAAGCGTTAAGGTTTAGGGTAACGAACACCGCCACATTGGCTGGAGGACCCTCGTGAGGCTGCAGGTAAAACGTCCGTCAGGACTGCGGTCATCTGGAGCCTGGAGGATCCACTGATGCGGTTCTGGGAGGTCCCAGTTCCTTGCTGGCTGCCGGCTGGAGACTTCGGTCCCTCCCGCCTGAGAGCCCCACAACATGGCAGCTTCCCAGGGCGGGGGCTCCAAGAGGGGCAGAGAAGGCCCACCACAGTGCCTTTCATGCCCTAGATTCTAAGTCACTTCCTCTTCCTCCTCCTCCTCCTCCTCCTTCTCTTCCTCTTCCTCGAGTTAGTCAGGAGCGAGTCATTATACAGCTTCCCCACCTATAGCCAGAGGGCTCACCCCCGTGACGTCTCATTGAGGTGTACGCTTAAAATGGGTACGTTTTATTATATATAAATCATATCTCAATGAAGTTTATTTCTTAAAAAGTGCTGATCTGCCTGTCAGCCTACTCCCTGCCTGGGGTCTCCTCTACCGAGCCAGCAGGAGGGTGGCAGGCAGCAGGCAGGTGCCTGTCCCCACCCCTGTGATGGGCAAGAGCTGACACCAAGCCAGAGAGGGCACTACTAACACTCATTTGTCATCACCACACAGGACGGTGAGTGTCACCAGAGACTCCGCTGCTGTGTGCTCTGCCCACGAAACTGGCTTTGGGCGGGACTGTCCCCTCAGTGGGGCGCAGGCTGGGCTCCAGCCGATGTGCCTACCCAGCACCCCCCAAACTCGTCCGGGGGCTGGCACCGGGGCAGCAGAGCGGCCGGCCAGTGTCACGTTCAGGCTTCGCTGCTGATGTTTGGACTCTGTTCCTCACCACGGACACGTCCTCTGGGGGCACCTTTTCTCACTCTGAGGAAGTGACCCTTAGCCCTGGGCGGCCACGACTTATGCCGGCTGGCTGGGCTCTCTGGGCTTTCAGACTCCAATCTCCAAGGTTTTGCCAGCGGCCCCTCCTCTCTCCATTAGGCCTGTGCTCCTTGGAGCGTTTTGATCCAATTATGCACATATACCCCAAATCTGCTCCACAGGTTTTATGACCCCCCCAACACACACACACACACACACACACACACACACACACACACACACGGGCCAGGCAACGGAGCTGCAGGGAGCAGGGACCCACACACAGCTTACTTCCAGTGAAGAGGGACAGACTGATCTCAAACCTGCAGTGACGGGAGGCGAGGGTGCGAGGGTGCGGGGGGCTGGGGAGGGTGGCCAGGCAGGCCTCAGGGAAGGGGGTGTCGGGAGACAGAGGCCTGAGAGGGCAGCTCCCGGTATCTGCAGCAGGAAGGGAATGGGGTTGCTGAGGTGCCCAAGGGCTGCAGGGGCCCAGGTGACTCGAGCCAGAGGAAGGGGCCGGTGGGGGAGACGAGGCTGGACCTCGGAATCCAGGCCGACACACAGCTCCCTGGGAAGGGGCCTGGTGCCACAGTGGAAAAGAGAAGGGGAGCAGCTGGACCCTTTTGGAGGGCAAATGAGCAACGACTACCAAGGTCCAAAATCCATGTGCCCTGAGCGGAAGCAAACCAACCCCCTCTGGGCCCACCCTCCAGAGACCCCAGCACCTGGGGCCCAAGGTGTGACCAGTAAGGAGAGGCTGGGGGAGAGGGGAGAAGACAGAAAGCGGGCAGACGGGGGGAGAGGAGTGGAGGAGGGGAAGAAAGAGGAAAGGGTGTGGGGGATGGGAGGGCAAGCCGAGAAGTGGGGAGGGCAAGAGGTGGCAGGTCATGACCCCTGACCCTCCCAGCCCTCCTCTCCCCATGACATACTCCAAGAACCTCTCAGAAGCCCCCTTGAGCACAGGACACCAATGACCCTCTGGAGACCCATTCTCTGGGCCTCACTGGTGGCCAGAGACGCCCGGCACAGGCTGCCATGAAGCCGGCCGGAAGGCCACTCCCAGCGCCCTCCTTCCTCACTATGGGGATGGCAGAAGGGTGCCCACTGCCCCTCGGCCCCAGCCCTCCCTGAAGAAGGCTGCGGAGGATTCTTTCTTTAAGCCCTGGAAACAGACCCTGACACTTGTGTGTCTGCTCCCCCAGACCCCCGGTCTGCATGTCACTTATGAATGTATCAGCCTCAGAATCGTGTAAAAGGCAGTTGTCTTTGTCCAGCAATTTCTGTTCAAAGGCATCATAAAGGTCCTTTATTACAAAAGAGCAAAAAACAGAAGAGAAAAGAAAAAAGAAAAAAAGACTGATTGCAAAACATCACCCGTTACAAGTGTCTGCAGGAACAACGAGTGCACGCTGACAGCAAACAGCCCCCAGCCAACCAGGGTCCACGAGAGAATTTTTCAAAGACTTTAGCACTTTCTAGCTCATTTCCTCTTTCCGTTGCTCACCACATTACGGATTCATGTAAGGGGGAAAACAAAAACCCTCTTGCAAAAAAAGACCCCCCAAAAAAACCCATTTTACAACGATTTTTACAAGCAGATGTGGATGATAGGAGGGCGACTAAAGGAAATCCCTAAAGAAGTCTGGTTGCAAAATGTTTTTAAAAGAAAAATAAAAGCTTTTAACATAGGAACACCCAATGATACATTTTTAAAGTCTAATTTTGAAAAATGATCAAAACGTTTTTTTCCTAAACATCACAAATTACAAGTGGTCACCAGATGCTGGGGTAAGGAAATAACGGCTGTGGTTGGTTTTATTTTCTTTGTTTTTAAGAAACCTAAAAATTAGGGAAGTCACAAATACCCAGGCAAAGAACAAAATAAGAAAACTGCCGATGTGGGGACTGAACTGCACTTGCAGACGTCCAGGGGCTCAGAGATAAACACACCCAGAAACCGAACATCCCACACTGGAGCGCAAACCCAGCTGAACCTGTAAGTCCCTCCATGTAGTTAAAAGGCCCATGGGAAGCTGTCCACGTGCCGAGACATTTCACTGTTGAGAAGGCATCCAGGCTGGGCGCGGTGGCTCACACCTGTAATCCCAGCACTCTGGGAGGCCGAGGCGGGCGGATTGTTTGAGCTCAGGAGTTCGAAACCAGCCTGAGCAAAAGCGAGACTCCATCTCTACTAAAAATAGAAAGAAATTAATCGGACAACTAAAAATATACAGAAAAAATTAGCCGGGCATGGTGGCGCATGCCTGTAGTCCCAGCTACTCGGGAGGCTGAGGCAGAAGGATCACTTGAACTCAGGAGTTTGAGGTTGCTGTGAGCTAGGCTGAC
>CAUYSK010093730.1:0-36153 GCA_963575035.1 Avahi laniger
GACTAAGCAAGGAAATAGATAATATAGAACAGTTACTGTCATTTCATGTTCTACGAACATTCTTTATTCATACTATTTTGAAAATTTTAGTTACTACAAATTATGCAGGGAATTGGTTGGTGTCTCTGCTTTCCCACATGCAGATATTTAGTTTTGTTTTTTAATGACCAGCTTCTTTATATTTTAATGGTGGTATTTAGGCAAGAATAATATAAATGGATGTGAAAATTAGTAATACTGACAAATCACATGAAGGTTACACTTTAATTGACTGAACTTGATGAATTCTTTTTTTTTTTTTTTTTTGAGACAGAATCTCACTCTGTTGCCCTGGCTAGAGTGAGTGCCGTGGCGTCAGCCTAGCTCACAGCAACCTCTCACTCCTGGGCTCAAGTGATCCTCCTGCCTCAGCCTCCCGGAGTAGCTGGGACTACAGGCATGCGCCACCATGCCCGGCTGATTTTTCTATATATTTTTAGTTGTTCGGATAATTTCTTTCTATTTTTTTAGTAGAGAAGGGAGTCTCACTCTTGCTCAGGCTGGTCTCCAACTCCTGAGCTCAAGCAATCCACCTGTCTCAGCCTCCCAGAGCTCTAGGATTACAGGCATGAGCCACCGCGCCCAGCCTGAACTTAATGAATTCTTAACATTAATTTCAAGTGTAGGATCCTATGACATTTGAGGATGAGTCTAGATTTTATCTACACGGAATCCTGATTTCAGTTTTACTCCTTTTTCTATCTGACGCTCTGCCTGCTGGATGCATTTTAAAAAGTTACATCCCTTCTTCCTGGTTACCAGCTGGTGCACTAGATGGCTGTATCTAGGTGACCCCACAATGCCAGAAGAAGGAAATATAGCCTCATACATAATTTGTTAGTTCGTGAAAGCTATTTAAAATCTATTGTGGTCGGTCTATAATTTATCATATACTTTATGCACATACACATGCACACACATGGACTGATTCTTCTAAGTAACATACAAAAGATTAAACATAGTTAACAAATTTTAAATTTATTATTGCTCAGAGCCACAATTCACTGTTTAATCACTGTAAGGAAACAGCTGCAATCATTCCATAATAAAATGCAGAAGGTATTCTTAGGGATTGTGCTAAATTACCTAACTAACATAGAAATTTCCATCTATACAAAGACCAACTGCCCAGAGATAAGGAAAACTGGGGGCTTACAATTTATTTGCATTACATTCTAATTCTTCAATCTGTTGCTATATTTTAAAGAGGTGCTTTTTGTCTATTAAAAGAGTCAAGCTGATATTCTCATTAATTCAAAGATTTTGTTAACTGTTTTTTGCTGGGTCAATAAAATGCCCAGTGGGTGGCACTGTGCTAAGCATTCTCACAGTGAGACCAAGATCTTGCAGCACAAAACCGGATTTATACATAGGGTGACAGTCATTGAAGTCAACCTGAATTTCAGTGGAGATTTTCAACACCATGCCAAAGATTTTAGCTGATTACTACTTATACACATCTTATTTCATCACCAATATTCTTTGCTTTATCATTTCTCTATGTTTCTCTGTGTTCTTTACTTCAATCTTCAAGTATAAAGCCATTACATGACATTAGATGTCAACTTCAACCCAGAAAAACATTACCTAAACAAATTTTCAAATTACTTTATCCTTGCAAATTTTCTAAAAAATCACTTGTCTGGATCAGCTCCATCCGGAAAGTAAAATTTGCCTGCATTCTACCCAATCTTCATTCATTTGCTTACAGCTTTTAGTCTGAGCTGTGCTATATGCATAAGAAGTATTGAAAGTGGAAAGTTTGTTACATTTCTTCGCTTGACTGTTGCCCAAATCTTAATAGTTCTACTCTAATTTTCTTCATATTTTTGACGCATTGGCCGGAGCTTATTTTCGTAACTGCTGCAGTACTGATTTTATATTTTATAAAATAACAGGTAAGTCAGGAATTCACTGTGTCAACTGTGAAATATAACATAGAGAAATCATTCATTCTGAGGAGCTGATGCATTTTCGAGGACAAGTACACAAGAGGTTCACACTTTGTGCCGAAGGGAAAACTGATTTAACGTCCTCCATTAAAAGATGCTACTCCAATGTGTGGGTTAGTTGGATGCGTTTGAGATTACAGGAAATAGCATCATTCACCCAGAAGTCACTTGTTGAAATCTGAAGTGAATTGAGAGTGACTAGAAGTAAATACCATACGATAACGGTTCATACGTTTTTAGTAAAATATCATTAAGACCGCAATTTTCACTTCTCAGTATTTTGGTTTGTTTGCTTATTGCTCATTGTCTTTGGCTAATGTGTTTATATTACTTATATCATCAAAGTCAGGACATCTCTGAGAGTGAAAATAGGTACTAAAATAACATTTATAACTTTTGAAATATATAGAAGTATATTTGTATATGGTTGCAATTGCAACTTCTATTTCAACTGAAAAATATCATTATCACAATTTATTAAGATGCAGCTAAAATATGAGCACAACACCAATATCACTTACATTGTTTTTTCATAAATTTCTTTATTTAGTAAGGACATTGTTGTGTTTAAGACGTGGTACTATGTTAAGGTATACACTCATATTACACAAGTAATTACTGCAAAAAATAGCTATATCTTTGTTGTTGAACATTTTATAGGATTTAAAGTAGAATTCTTAGCAATGTCAGATGTTCAGTGCTTCTTATGATGGATGGTGAACTGATTCTTAATAGTCCTATCGTAATTTTCTTCATGTCTCATTATGTTGGACATGGTTTATTTCCAGCACAGCATTCCTGAATTTAAAATTTGCAAACAGTCCGTAAGTAGGGCGTTGCTGTCACGCTCTTCCTATGTCAAATACTGTTAGAGCAGCTGCAGATAGTTTTGGTATCTGGGCAAGTGGAAGGTAAGTTGAAAATAAATATATTTATTTTGGATTTGGTTGAATATATTTTGGATTTACAATATATTCTTTTTTTTTTTTTTTGAGACAGAGTCTCACTGTGCTGCCCGGGCTAGAGTGCCATGACGTCAGCCTAGCTCCCAGCAACCTCAAACTCCTAGGCTCAAGGGATCCTCCTACCTCAGCCTCCCGAGTAGCTGGGACTACAGGCATGTGCCACCATGCCCAGCTAATTTTTTCTATATATTTTTAGTTGTCCAGATAATTTCTTTCTATTTGTTTTTTTAGTAGAGACGGGGTCTTGCTCTTGCTCAGGCTGGTCTCGAACTCCTGAGCTCAAACAATCTGCCCGCCTCGGCCTCCCAGAGTGCTAGGATTACAGGCGTGAGCCACCGCGCCGGGCAACAATATATTCTTTATAGGAAACAATATTACAAATTATTTTTATATGAGGAGGTAATCTAAGATTATATAGCCAAAAATGTAACAATGTATAATTAAGTTATTGCTACCCATTCCAATGTAGAAATGGTTCCAGGAGTATACTACTACCTACCTAGTATCTTGACATACAAGCGTCAGCCTAAAGATTTTCCCACAATATAAATGTGCCCTATCATATCGTATAACAAACGGAGCTTAATTAAACTACGAGTCTTCTACACAGAAAAAGAAATAATCAACAGAGTAAAGAGACAAGCTGTTAAATGGAAGAAAATATTTGCAAACTATTCCTCTGACTGGGAACTGATACACAGAATATACAAGGAACTCAAGCAAGTCAGCAGGAGAAAAACAAATAATCCCATTAAAAAGTGGGTAAAGAACCTGAACAGATATTTCTCAAAAGAAGAGAAATTTCCCAGACTGAATTCATCTTCTCTTCCTTCCTACTGGCCAGGCCAGTAGCATCACTTGTGTTTCCTGAGTTGGGAAATGGCATCATCAGTGCTTTAGTTTCCCAAGCCAG
This sequence comes from Avahi laniger, assembly GCA_963575035.1. NCBI lineage: Eukaryota > Metazoa > Chordata > Mammalia > Primates > Indriidae > Avahi > Avahi laniger. Next base: position 3,870 of record CAUYSK010093730.1, read on the forward strand.
GACTCTGGGAGCCACAATAGGATCATCCAAGCAGTCAGCACATTCTGTTGATCATTCTTTGCATGTATGTCTCAAACATGCTCATTTCTTTCCATCTTCACGGCCCTATTTATCACACCTCCACCTGCATTGCTGCCGCATCCACCTGCCTGGGTTCCTAGCTCTGATCTTACCTTCACTTTCGTCTATTTTCTACCATGCAGGCAGAATGATCTCTCTAACTATTAATAGCTCCAGGAAATGAAATAAAGGTGTATTTTAAGACTGCATTGCCTTGAGGTGGTAAGTTTTCTGAGAACAAAACAAATACAGTTTCTGAAAAAGAAAAACAAAACAAAACAGAACAAAACATGGAAAGGGTAAGCACAAAATTTCTTACGTGCCACAAACTTAAGACAACATTCTATTTGTATACATAAAGTGTCTCTCTGTGTATTTTAGAATTAACATCCAGGAGGGGAGAATGTTTTCTCAGTAATACATATTGACACATAAATTCAAATTTAAAAATAAAGCCACAAATTTCATACAGAATAGTCCCAATTTGCTGCCTTTTATAACAAACACTAAAAATTGTCAAATATTTTCCATAAATCAAATGTGCTAAAACTGTATCTTCAAGATTCTGATGAAAATATATGTGAAGCATATACAGCACCCCAGAAATTTTATCCTGAAAATTATTTAAACATAAAATTTTAAGTGTCAACATGAAACCTAGGAGGGGGTATACCATTTGTGGAAACTCTTTTAGGTGGCATACTAGCAAAATGAAAACTACTGTTTTAGTAGATTATATGGGACAAAGACCATCACGGAATGAAAGATGATTTCACCATGAAAATTATCAGAGTAACATAACAATTGTTATAAAGTCTAAATAAAGTAAGAAAGACATACTATATTCTTTATTTTCCTCAAGATGCTAACTGTTTTACATCATAAGTATGTATGAGGTTTTGCCTTTTTGGCATTTCAATGTTTTATAAAATGCATAGACAAGAAGTTCCAGTGATTATGACTTTGGTAGGGAAAATAAGTTTTAATTTCCTCTATAAGAAAATATATGTCAATACCTATGACTATTAGAGCTTTCTCTCAATTTACACAAGCCAAATTCTATCTCAAAGCATGTTAATGAAATTCCATCTGAGCAACAAGTAAAAACTTCAGCTCTGAGAATGTAATATATCTGTACTGATGCAAAGAATATTTGTAGGTAGTACTGAAATGTTCTGCTGTCCTGAAAACAGCACAATGCAAAATATAACTAAAAAAGTAATAAGTCAAATGTTATAGCATTTTGATGTCTTAAAGTTGGATTTTTAATGTTTATTATTTTTAATAAATTTTGATAGCAATGGTAAACAATTATGTTCACTGTCTACAAATAAAATATGTTTTAATGAATTATTGTTAATCACTAATTCAAATATTTTAGAGATTAAGATATTTTGTTTACATATTTTTAATTCACAAATGTATTCAAATATATAATATAAATATTTGTGTTCTAATTAAGAGTTTAAAAATATTGCTAAAATATTATTAGAGAAAATGCTATGTAACTTTTTATTCCTGATAATTAAATATTCATTACCAATAATTCTTTATGAGTTAATTTCTATTTTCAAGCTTACATTTTTATAGTTACGTTTTATAAATTTCGATTTTCAGGCTCAATTTTTAGCATCAAATCTGGATGTAAAATCTCAAAATATCAAATAATTTATTTCCATGGTAACATGTTTAACATCTCTTGACAACTGTAAGCCAAAAATGTTATTTAGTATATACTGAGAAGCAATACAAATATTAATTCCACAATTGGCATAAATGTAACTAGCTTTCTATTGTTTCCCCAAAAGGATTGGCAAATGGACTTACAAAAATGCGAAACTTTACTGTCTATTTTGCGCCCAGTGGACAATGTAGGTGGCAGTCCTACACAAAATGTCATCTCATTAAGAATTGTCAAGAGCAAGATGTTCTAAGAAGAGAATCTATATCACTAAAATAGCAAAAGCAAATAAATAAAACCTTAAAAATGGAAGCCATAATAGTCATATATTCTTATAAGATATACTAGAATGAAATGAATTTGTGGATTGGTTAGGCAGAATAGGCCACCAGGAGAGGTTGGAAATGATATGTTAGCTTGAAGATAGAGCAGAGTTTTTCAGTAATAGAGCGGGGTGGGTGGAGCGAGAGAGGGAGAGACAGAGAAAGTAGAGAAAGAGAGAGAGACAGACCGAAAAAAAAAACTACAGGCAGTAAAAATAAAAATAAAACAAACAAAAACTCATGTATCTTTTATGTTTTATAAAATTAACCAGGTGAGCCATGGTTGAAGGTAGATGATCCTTACCCACAAACAATTGAGACAATCAACCTGGGAATTTATTGCCGGCCCTCTGCAGATGAGTGTCTATGAGTACAATTGAAAAGCATATATTATAAATAGGAAAAACAATACAAACTAGAGGGTCAGAAAAGTCTATGTAGATTTATTCTACGTATTTTCATATATAGTATGTTTGGATTATAAGTGTTTTACTTTTAATTCTTTAATTTTGATGGTTAGCTTGCTATGCCAACAATCCGATCAATATTGTTTTAGGTCCATTATGTAGACTAAAATAAGTCGGTGTTAAGAATTTCTGCCCTGTATTTCAGATTTTCCCAAAGATCAGGAAATTGTTAAGGGAGGATATGTACACCTTGCTGTATCCTATAAGGCCTGCTGAGGAAATTCAAGAATATATTACACTGAAACTCCTGGTTGAGTGAGTCTCAATCCATGTGATCGACATTGTCAGTACGACTCATATTATTTAATACGAAATTAATGATTTGAGCATTTTAGTTCACCAGCAACTCAGTTAGGTACCAGGGTCTGATATAAATGATAACCTGTTTAAGAAGAGGGATTTACCAGTGATAATGAGGAAAGTTTCCCAGGTTAATTCAATTCTGGCAAATATTTTTTTCCCCTATTTTTTGACAGCAATAATGCGTCAAGCTGTTATATGACAAATAAATCTAGTGATAGTATTGGGGATGAAGTGGGACTGATAGAGGCATTGTCTGTCTCCAATGCATTGCTAGGAGCAAGCACCTCAGGTCCCCTGGCTGATATTCTAAATGCCTGAGGGATTTGTGGGACTTTCACTACAAGATGGCGAACCCAAGGTGTCCCTAATGTCAGTCATCTGCAGAAGGAAGAGACATCCCATCACGAAGAACTTCATACTTTATAAGTTCAAACGCATACGGAATTCTACAAAGACTTGAGGTATATATCCTGAAATTATTTTTTAAACTAAGTAACACACATTTGTTAAAATTTTAAGCATTTTTAAGTGTCTTATGCTTGTTTTTGTTTGTAATTGTTTATTTTACGGTAGTAATTTCCATCAGTCCATCTGAAACTTCTACTTAGACATTTAGTAAATATGCATAGTTTACTAAGCACTGGGCTAAAGGAGGAGATATAAATATAAATATCCTTTATTAATTTATTAGGTAAATAATTAATAAATTATTACTTAATACATTAAAATATACAAAAATGCATTAATTTATTGAACAAATACTTGAGCACTGATTATATTCTAGATTCCAGAGATTCAGAAGTAAAGAAGGCAGATGAGGTTCCTGATCTCACCAAACTTGTATTATAGTGAGGGAAACAGAAAGTAAACGGGCAAATACATTTTAGAAAAGACATAGTTAAAGATCGTGGTAAGTGATCAGATAAAAACAAAAGATATATGACAGGGTCTGTGTGTTTGTTTTCAGGATCAACAAAGATGAGGTGGGCAGGTCGCTCTGTGAAATTAGCATTTCCTTCCACAGTCTAACTTGGGAAAATAAAATCTTGAAGGTGCTTGGCGTGTACCATCCCTGAATATGCTACTCAGGCATAAAGATTATTTTGAGCTGAAGGCAATTAAAAGAAGAAGAGGAAGAAAAAAAAAAAACAATCACAAGAAAAATTCTCTACCAGGAAGGACAGGACAATTTCTGATCACCAAAGACAACTCTAGACCATTATCAGCCCAGAGATGGCGCCACAGGAAACGACATAACAAATCTTGCTAAAACCAATCCTGTCTGCCATTAGTTCCCTTGTATGTTTATCTTCTCACAATTTGCAGTCCCTGTAATTTGAAGGTCCTTTTCCTTTGTCTTGTCATTTCTCCACAAATTTCTCTCTCTTCTCTAAGATGTCATAGAACCCAAAGTTCTAATCACCCCTTCAAGTTACTCATCACTGATTAATCCTGTGCGTATGTGGGAAGGACACGTTAATAAGCTTTGGGTTTTTTTTTTTTTCCTTACTAATCTGTATTTTGTCATCTAATTTGAAGGGCTTCAATCAATGAACCTAAGATGGGTAGAAGAAAAGAATAGTTTTTCTTCCCCTTCAATCCCAAAGGCCAAAGTCAATAGTAGCACCACTAAGAAGGAAAGTAGGCAAATCTTTTAAAATTGCTAATAATGCGGAAACATGAAATACAAGGGACTTGGTGTAGCTTCTTGGTCAAGCATTAGAAAGCCGGAGAGTTTTTACATTACAGAAATGTGCTGGTCCATAATCACAACCGGGAGAGTTCAGGAGGTGGTGGGCCCTGAGGTGTGGGTGCTACCAGAGAGGTGTCTCAGACCCTAGAGCACCAAGACAAGCCCTTGATAGGATTGCAGTTGAGCAAAGCTGCTGTCTGGTCTATTCACTATTCTCAAATGCCATTGTGAGTTTGGATGTGAATGAAGAAAGAAAATAATACAGTGATAAGATATTGGGAAAAAGCAAATATCTGATTTTCCTGTGTAAAAACCACTTTCATAATCTATGGTTATTATCATAACTTGGGCTTTATATTTGGGGAAAAAAAAAGAAAAACATAAAGCTAGCTGATGAGGAGAAAATAAAGACGGGTGGCGGAAGTTGCAAGGAACAGGATAAAGGCACGAAGTCTGTACGACTAGGAGCTCTTATTTTTATTTAATCTTTTGCCAGAACAAATTGAATAGAAATAAAAATGAGCGTGTTTTATATATTTCGTGACATATAAGTAAGATTTTCTTTCTCTTCACAGCCTGATCCGTCAGTATGGAATGTTCTTCCTGCCCTTGGCTTCCACTTTTCTAGCTAAATCTTGGTTTAGCTTTTCTCTAAACTAAGAAAAGACTCCTCCACTCTCCCCTCCCCCCCACCTTTCTTTTCTTTTTTTTACCTACCTTATGCTTTCTATTTCCCATGTCACTTTACACTTGTCTAATCAGGAATCATTTATTCTCTGCTTTAGAAAGTCCAAGGCCTCCTGCCAAAAATGAATCTGTGAGATCCATGGAAACAGGACCCATCTCTCTCTTGACCAACATTGAGTCCTGAGTGCCTGGCGGAGGGCCTTTCATACCCAACAGATAGTTATTGGGGTCTGACCAGAAAGCCACTAGGCAGTCATATTCTTCTTTTCTATCTTTCCTTCTTTCTTTCAGTTGCCCAAAGGCATATGATCAGCATTTCATGCGATTCTCCTTTATTTGAAACAATATTGTCATTAAAAAGGAAAGAAAAAACCCACATTTCTGAATCCAAGTTATGAAACAGAGAAGACTAAGGGTCTTAAACAATGAATTATCCGACATTTCAATACATCACTGAGCCTTAATCCAAAGAATTCTCAAATGACTTCCTTCGCTATGTACTAACAAGTTTCTTCCGTGCTCTTTGTTTTTTAGTTTTATTTTCCTTAAAGTGTAGGAAAAAGAAGTGTTTCTATTTTTCCTTTGATTTCACTCTCAATAAATCCAGTAATTCAGACGAAGGAAGCGTGCCTACGCTCAATTTTATCATCCCTTAGATAAAGCAAGGCTGAGTCACTCAATGGTACCTCTCTCTGTTCATTAGGAAAGACGCAGAGACCTCGACAGTAAAGAGCAGGCTTTAGAGAAAAATGCATTATTTATTACCTCTGAAAAAACTTCACACATTGCCTTCCTTTATAACATTCCTATCTTCTGTTTAAATATAAAAATATAGAAATAAGCCTTCTGAGCCTTCACACAACAAGATATCTTTCCTTCTACTCCCTGGGAAAGGAGGCAGCTGGGGAAACTGTGAAGTTTAGGAAACCCAAATGGAGAAAACCTTAGAAATTTAAACAGTTAGAACGTTTCCCAAACTAGTTCTTGAAAGATGCTCTTCAGAAAAGAGAAAAACAAAATTTTTGTGGACAAAGATATTTGGGGAACACTACATAATAGATCCCTTGCTTAGATTAATGATACACAGGCATAGATTAAAACTCTAAGAAATGCTATAGGAAAAGAAAGGTGTTAATTTTGGTGATAGCATAATTTATTGAGGTTTTATTTCATTTTCAATTTATTGCTATGTCCTCTTCCCATTTTTCAGGCAAGTAGCCAGGTACTTTCTGATTTCTCGTTTCTTGGCCCAAAGCAAGAGATGCTTCAAGTGATCAATTTCTCTCTCTTTTTCTCTTTGTGAAAGCCTAGGGTTATTAAAGGAAGGATGGTAAGTATTCCAAAGGTGAAAGAGACAGTTTGGAAAGAAGAAATAAATGAGAAATTTCCCTAGACTGGGAATCAGACCTGAAATCTGCAGGTCCTGGGTAGGGCAGGAACACAGGTCTCATTTGTTGACATTACCCTCAACAGATGATGGACCCTGGAAGGCAGAGTCTGCATGGTAGAACCCTTTGTCCCAAGGCTTTAAACATCAGCACGATTTAAAATACTGTGCCCTAAGCTTGGCACAAAAGCCATGGAGTCGCCATAGGGGACCTCGTGACTTGAGGCAGTGATAACACCAGCAGTTTCCAAGATGGACTGAGCATGAGCAGTACTCCCCAGCCCTAACCTGGGACCCATCTAAGCCACTTGTGTTCTTGTACAACCAGGGCTTATAGCAGGCAGTGGAGACTCTGATAACAGCCAATGTTGAATTTCCTGCTAATGTAGAAAGATGGGTAGCTCAGAATTGAATTTAATTTGATTTTTATAATAAATTAATATATGAATAGTATTTCTTGTACACTTGAGTTCATGAAATAAAATTCAGAACTACTATATTTAATTTCTATCTGAATCTTCTTCTTAAGTAACAGCAATTAATTTACATAGTTTCTGATACATTGAAGGTACTCAATAGTATTAAATAAAAAAAATAATAATCCTATGCAACTACTGTTCCATGAAGCGTATTTGGGGACTACAGCTGTATATCATCCATTTGAAAGAATGTCCTCTGTGCTGAAAGTCCTTTAAGTAAAAAGCATGGCACAACTGCCAAGGGTAATGGATATGGCACCTACCTTCATGAAAACACACTGGATTTATCAATAGTACTAGCAGTATACTTTAAAGGGTAAACTGTGCTATAGCTAATAGTCTTCTCTAATCTTTTTTCCCCAAAGTTTTCCTGCTGTTGTGATTTATTTTATAGTTTATAATTTTAATAGAAAATACTGAGTTTTATATCCTTTCACTTAATATAATTTTTCAAGGTAATGTCTATTTCATGAACTGATTATATATCTGTGACTTTCTTTCTACTTAAATATAGAATGCAATATTGACTAGCAGATGTGATGATAATTATTACCATAACAATGAACAGATTTTGCAATTGGGAGAAATCCCAGCCCAATAAACAAGCAAGCTGCAAAGCTACGTAAAAATTAAGGTATTATGATAATCTCTAATCTTTTGTGCAATTATTTCTGATGGTTGTAAAACATGAAAGAAAAGCCAATTAGTCAAAAAGAATCATGTCTACAGCTGAGGGATAATCAATATGCCAAATTTCAATAAATATTACTAAATTTTATAGCTTAAAAAATTGATATAGTGGAAACATTGTCTTAAGACACAACTATTTTTATTAAATAATATGACACTACTTTAATTTGTTGGGTTTTTTTAAATGAAAACAATGTAGAAAGAATCTCAACATAAGCATTTGAGAATAGGATTACCTTCACATTTTAAGAACACTTCACAGATTAAATGACTATGCTTGATAATCACATTTAACTCAGTTACTCTGTTCCAGGAAGATTTCTCTAATTCTTATGTTTGACCATTTTAAATAATCCCTTATTTCTTTTAGGCTTTTTAAAATTCCTTTTAATTCTTTGTTCTTTGTTTTTGACTGACTGAATTAATTTGAATGAGTTGTCTTCAGGCTATGAAATTCTTTCTTCTGCCTTGTCTAGTCTATTCTTAGCTTTCCACTGTGTTTTATATTTCCATAAATGAATCTTTCATTTCCAGAAGTTACATTTGTTTTTTTCTTTAGTACGTTGATCTCTTTAGTGAATTATTCATTTCCTGAATTGTTTTTCTGGTTCCTTTGAGTTGGTTTTCCATGTTCTCTTGGATTTTATTGAGCTATCTTAAAATTCATACTTAGAATTCTTTATCTGTCATCTCAGTATTTTCATTTTGATTGGGATCAGTTGCTAGAGAGCTGATGTTTCCCTTTGGGGTGTCCTTTCACTGTGATTTTTCATACTTCCAGAGTTTTTATGCTGATTCCTTCTTTTCTGGAATAGTCAATGCTTCTGGTTTTGGGACTTCCTTTTGTTTAGATTGACTTTTTTGTCCGCCTCACTTGAAATGGTGTATCTGTAGCATATGTTGGGGAAGAACCTTTGGCTTTGCTTGCGGGTGCTTTGATGGTGGTCTAGGTTCTGAATCGATGCCTTGGGAAAGATTGCTACCACCCAGTTAGTTGCACTTCTCATGCCCATCTGGAACAGTAGCTGCTCTTTGGTCAGACCCATATTTCGATGTTGTTAGTTGTCGTTATGGTAGTAAGAATAGATTTCATTTTGCACACATGGCTCAAACAGCAGGCACTTTATGCAAAAATAAATATGACAGGGTTATATGCTTTGGACTTGCAGATACTTTGAGACATCTTGTAGGAAAGCATATTCATGGATAAATAGAAGCAGGAAGAAGGAAGTCTGGTATGTGGATCTAATATCTGTTCTACTACTGTTGGTGTGAGAGCAGTCAACTGGTGGTGCATGCTGTGTGCCAACATGACGTCCCCACACTTCTGAAAACTGGGACTGACGCATCTGCTATGTCTTTGACGTACTCAGACAAAACCTCCTGAGCAGTCACCTCACTAGGTTTGCTTCCTTCGCTCAGGGCTTCCTGATCTCTTGGATCCCATTTTATTTACCCTCTCACTCTCAAATTAGCCCTCTTTAAACAAAATTTAAAAAATTGGACAAACACTAAAAATAGTCTCTCTCTCTCTCTCTCTCTCTCTCTCTCTCTCTCTCTCTCTCTCTCTCTCCCCCTGGGCTAGAAGGTCCTTTTGTTAAAAGTGAAACTATATTTTCTGATTCCTAGCCAGAAGGGGAAAATTCTACACTCAGTCCTGGGGGTGGGGGAAGGGGCTGAGCTCTAGCCCTTTCTCAGACTCTTATAACATGTTGAAATATAATAAAGTAGACAAAGATCAAGTTTTTATGTCATAAAATAATACATGTTCATATATGACTACGCCCCTCTTACATCAACCAACTTTAATCACTGAGAGCTTTTTATTTATTAGGAACAAAACTGTACTTTGTATTAAGTAGTTAAAATTCCTGAAAATGAGGGCTGGTAAAAAGGGTGACCCAAGGACAAAATGTACTCTAAATGCAACATTCTTTTCAGTTAGTGCTCATGTCTCCAGACAGTAAAATGTAATAGGTTTCTCAAGAACAATCAATATATGTATATTATTTAAGCCTTTAGCAAATAATTGTCATAAGTGAGAGACAGTCTTTGCAAAAAATTTTTGCTTTAGGGTCTTTTAATTTTGATATTATGTTTGTTGTTATAGTAGGTTCTTGATATTGCTGTGTTTTAATAAAATAGTCTAATTATGTGACAGATACATGACAAATGATATTTTATGAGGTGGGTCAGGTCACAGAAAAAAGGAATATAAGTAAAATTGAGGCATACCAACAATAATTTGATGTTTGTGGGAACACAAGCAGTATTTTCTGTTTCATATATAGTAATAACTATTTTGCCCTAATCCTATAAAATAGAACATTTTTTAAATCATCAAAAATGATCGATGCTTCAATAATTTGTTTTCCAGCAGAAAAATCATGCTATAGTATCTACATACATTGAAAACTCACTTTTATGATATAGTACTATAATATAAAATTGTCTTTTTTTAAATACCAGGAAGAGTAATTGAAATTAGCATCCAAAATTTATTTTTTTCTGAGCTATCTCAAATTAATATGAAATACCATTCTATTTCTGAGTAAACAAATAATGCTATTAGAATTATTATCTTTTTAAGTCTGACAAAATCTTATCCTAGAATTAAAGTTACCTTTTAAATCTATGAATACCTTATACCAAGATCAATCAAAATTAATCTAATAATGAAATTAGTTAAAAAAATTAAATAATGTAAAAAAAATGTAAGAAACCTTTGAAATTGTATTTGGAAAGGTTTACTATTATTCTATAGTTTTCTGAGTGTTTAAATAAATGCCTTTGCTATTTAAAGAAGCCCATCTCCCTACAAAGTAAACTGTCAACTTCTTTTAACAAGAAAATAAAAAGTCATTCCCAGGCTTGATCTATGACTACTGGAGATCCTATCTATAATTACATTAAATTAAATCGAACTATACAAATATTGAATGACAAAACATTTACAAAACACTGTAGGCACTGGGAAAACACCAAGTTAAATCTGACAAAGCGTTTCACCTAGTGACAATAGAGCACCCGTCCTATATGGCTCAGCTCTTCGAAAAATACACACAAAGCCCATCGCATACATGCAAGCACATAGAAAAGTCAGGGTCACGAATGATTTATTGAACCATCCTGTGAACCAGGTTGTTATAAGCCACACCTTTCCATGCCTCCTGTCCATATTTGGTCACTCCAATCTCACCTCCTTTCAGTGTCCTTGGATCGCCACGGCATTCTTCATGCAGGCGCCATGTCTCCGTAGACCCGGTGACCAGTACTCTCCTTGGCACCACCTAGACCTGTTCACCCTGGGGGCAGCACAGGCCTCCTGGAAAGCCAGGGCTGTAGACCCATCTGTTAGATGTGGCTTTTGCAGGACACCTGCATCTCCACTTCATATCAAAGTAACAAAAACCCTTGAACTCCTTTTCCTATCTCTTTTTGTACTCTCTTATTTCACAAATGATTCTAATGGAGATCTTTAATTCTAAAATAATTGATTTTATGGGCTAATAGTCAACAGGGAGAGAAAACATAAAAAAGCCATTTCATGAACTTAATTTTAGCCAACAGTTTAATATTTCCTTTCTTCCTCTCTCTCCTCTCTCTCCTCTCTCTCCCTCTCTCATTAGAACTGAAAAATGAAGTAATACGAGTTCCTTTTTTTCAGCTCTTTTCTAAAAGGAATGCTAAAAGTAGTGGAAAGACAGAAAGTTAATGAAAGAAATAGATAAACAAAAAACTAAATTAATCCATCTGTGAAATCGTCTTTCCCCTGATAACAAAGATGACCATTTGGGTTTTGATTTTCAGATATAATCTAATGTCCTGAGATACAGAGATTTAAAAATAGATGCCCTCCATTTTATTGAGGTCACTTAATTAACTAAAAAGAGCAAACGGAGTGTATAAATTCTCTGAAGCATTTCTTGCATTCTTTATTTTCCTTGTATTGAAATACTTTACTCAAGGAGTGGGAAATTATTTCATATTGTTTATATATTTACCTCTGAGCATTTAAAAGATACTGAAATTCTGTATGTATTTTTTTTTTAACCAGGGTATCAGCCTACGTCAATTTTCCCAAAGTAATGTAAGAAGAGTCCTATTTAACAAATCACTTAACATTTTGTCCTTGCAAGCATGTTTTCATTATAGGTTAATGAGGAAAGATACTGCCCTTTTCGGTGCTATAGCTTTTATGTTTGCAAATAATTTTTTTACATGTTAATGTCTGTCAAAATAATTTGCATGCAGTTATGTTTTGACTCACTTTTTTGCCTATAATTTTTTCCAATGTCATTATGAATTCTTTGAGAATTATTTTTTCTCTTGTATAAAAGGGTGGAAATGATGGACAGAAAATGGTATACTTTTCTCTTATTTTATTGGCAACTATAATATTTTAGGAGGAAAGATGTAGATTTTAATGGGAAATAATATTGTAATATCCTATTATATATAGCTTCATAGTCTGCCTAGAAAAGCATTCAAAAATGCATTTCAATTGGAATCCTTTCCATCAGAAAGTTTAATAATCAAGAAAGGTAAATGAATAGCTAAGGATATTTGAAGTATTGATGTGCTATGTAAATGTCGAACAAAAGCCAGGAAACATACTCCATTTGCAAACATTTCTTGAGCATGGTCTATGTGACAGGCACTAAGGTAGTCACTGAGAAATCACCATGAACACGACAGAGGAAATCATGATGTGGAGATCACAGTCTGGGATAGAGCCAGCCAAGTGTTAAACGGATTATACTAGCTGCCCTGTCTCCCAGATCCTTGATCTTCTGATTTCTCAATACTCTGTGATTCACGATATATTGACATAGAAACATGGAAATATCCAATACCTCTGGAGTATTTTCACATTACACCCTAAAGGCCAATCACAATAATAAATACTAAGAACCAAAAGAGGCAAAAATTAAGATAGAGTTGGAGAAATTAGAGAAGGTGGTGGAATGTCCAAAAGACAGAGAAAAATGAAGGAAAAAGTGTATGAATTAGAGATTTCAGTGTGAAAGAAATAAAACAGATAAAGATGACAAAAGTTTAGCAAGTTGGGAACCAGATAAGAGTGTCTAAACTGAGTTAAATCTTGATTTAACAAGATAACCTTGCAGGCACTCTTCCATGTTAGTGATTTCAAATCTTAATAAAATAATAAATCAGTAGAAGGTGACCTGCAGTGTTTATCTGTAGCTCCATGGAAATGCTTCCTAGCAGGTTGTGGACCAATTCTGACAAAGGAGAAATAGGACAGTCTGATTGCTTATACTGGAGTTCTCTTAATGAAGAAACAAATCAGCCACCTATAAATGAGAATTACCTATGGACAGTAACTTGTGAAGTAAGTGTTTAGCTAGAGCATTTTAATAGAACTCCTTAGAAAAGTGACATTCTAATTCTAAACACAGACTTCTGTCTGTGTTAATAAAACATAATTTATAATATCATCAAAAAACCAAATGAAGTATATGATATATTTACAGAATGATCAAGAAGATTTGTGTTGGGCATAGTAGGTAGAATTGAAGAAAGTAATTTCCTATTAAGCAATCCAATATACACTTGTCTTGACTGAGAGGAAACAGAATCTAAATCAAACTGAATAATTATTCAGATCATAATGTGGGGAAATCAAATAATTCTACAGTTATGTTTTGTATAATGATGTCTCAGTCAATGGTGGACCTCATATATGATGGTGGTCCCCTAAGAGTATAATACCACATTTGTAATGTACCTTTTCTATGTCTAGATGTGTTTAGATACAAAAATACCACTATGTTATAATACAACTGCCTGCAATAGTCAGTACAATACCATGCTATATAAATTGTAGCTTAGGAGCTATAGACTATACAATATAGTCTTAATTGTGTATCTAGGTTTGTCTAAGTACAGTCCATGATGTTTACACAATGCCTAATAATGCCTTTCTCATTGTTAAGTGACACATGACAGTACATGAAAGAAGCTAGGCAAAAACTAAATACCACTTTGCTCCACCAATTATCTCATTGGTTATATTGAATTTTAATCCAAGTTATTGATCTCCAATTGCATAGCTTAAATAATTTTTAATTTTGCATGGTCTTCAATTTTTTAAATATTTGTGTGGTTACATAATAGTTGTACATATATATGGTGCACATGTGATATTTTAATTCAAGCATACAATGGATGATGATCAATTCATGGTAACTGGGATATCTTTCACCTCAAACATTTATCATTTCTTTGTGTTGGGAACATTCTAAATCCACTCCTCTTGTTATTTTGAAATATGCAATAAGTTTTCATCAGCTGTAGTCACCCTATTGCGTTACCAAACACTAGTTACAATTCCTATTATTGAACAGTATTTCTGTACCTGCTCCTCAACCTCTTTTTAACCCCTCCCTTCTTTCTATCCTTTACAGCCTCTGGTACCATCATTCTACTCTCTACCTCAATTCATTTTTGCTCCCACATATGAGTGATAATATGCATTTGCCTTTGTGTGCCTGGCTTATTTCACTTAACAGAATGTTCTTCAGTTCTGTCCAGGTTGCTGCAAATAATAGGATTTCATTCTTTTCATGGCTGAATAATATTCCATTCTGTGTATATGCCACATTCTCTTCATCCATTTATCCACTGACAAACACTTAAGTTGATTCCATTTCTTGGCTATTGTGAATAGTTCTGGGGTGAACATGGGAGTTCAGGTATCTCTTCAACATACTGATTTCCTTTCTTTTGGATATATATCTCGCAGTTGGATTACTGGATCTTACGGCAGTTCTATTTTTAGTTTTTTGAGGAATTCAATACTATTTTTCATAGTGGCTGTATTAGATCTCATTCCCACCAACAGTGTATAAGTCTTCTCCTTTCTCCACATCCTCACCAGCATCCGTTATTTTCTGTCATTTTGAGAAAAGCCACTTTAACTGGGATGAGTTAATATCTTATTGGTGGCTTTGATTGGCATTTCTCTGATGATGAGCAATGTTGAAAATTTTTTCATGTATCTGTTGGCCATTTGTATGTGTTCTTTTGAGAAATGTCTATTCAGATCTTTTGCTCATTTTTTAATCAGATGATTTATTTTTTGTTATTGAGTTGTTTGAGCCTCTTGTATATTTTCGTTATTAATCTCTTGTCAGTGGAGAGTTTACAAATATTTTTTTCCCATTTTGTAGATTGTCTCTTCACTTGGCTGATTGTTTTATTTGCTGTGCAGAAGCTTTTTAGTTTGACATGGTCCCATTTATCTATTTTTGCCTGGGTTGCCTTTCTTATTGAGATCTTACTCAAGAAATCATTGTTGAGACCAATTCTGAGAAAGATATATCATTATGTAGTTTGTACTTACATGATATGAGACAACTACTTTGAGGAGAATTAAACGATGACAGTCCCCCACCTTTTTGGTACCAGGGACTGGTTTCACGGAAGACAATTTTTCCACAGACTAGGGATGGGGGGAGGCAGAGCTCAGACAGTGATGTGAGCAATGGGGAGTGGCTGTAAATACAGATGAAGCTTCACTCACTGGCTTGCTGCTCACCTCCTGCTGTGCACCCAGTTCCTAAGTTTCATGGAAGACAATTTTTCCATGGACAGGGAGTGAGGAGGGTGGCGGAGCTCTGTGGCCTGGTCCCTAAGAGGCCACGGACCAGCCTGGGTGTTGGGGACCGCAGTTCTAAGCTAAGGAAGGTCTTCAGCTTTTACTCTGAGTGAGAAGTTGAGTGTTGGGAGTGTTTTGAAAGAAGAGTGATATATTTTCCCTATATTGTTTTAAGCTATATAAAAAAAACTTCATAAGGATCTAAAACATTTTTAGAAATGCTTCACTCTCAATTTTAAGTGAAGTTTATATTGAAGAATAATATACATACAGAAAACTTTACAAATGTTAAGTTTGCAGCTTAATTAGTTTTCATACAGTGCATACAGTCATGTGACCATCACCCAGATCAAGAGAGAGAACATTAAGGCAATGTGGTACGATCCCCAACTCATTCGCTTCCCACTCTACCTTCTTCTTCCCCAAAGGTAACCGGTACCTTCATTTCTTACATTGCAGATTAATTATGCCTATTGTTGAATTTTATAGAAAATGAAACCATACAATATGTGCTTTTTCATGTATGACATTCTGCTCAGCATTATGTCTGTAACATTTATCTATGCTTCTGCATGTAATAAGCATCTGTTCTGTCTCATTGCTTCAAAAAGATACATAGTAAAAAAAAAAATACCACCCTTGATTCATCCTTTCCACTGCTGATGGACATTTAGATTGTTACTCTTTGGGGCTATTAAGACAAATTCTGCTGTGAATATTGTTGTACATCTCCTTTGGTGCAAATGTTTTCACTTGAGGAGTGAAACAATCATAGAATATGCTTTCAGCTTTAGCTGATACTGTTTAAAGTTTGCCAGAGTGGTTCTACCAACTTATACTCCCATCCACTGCGTATGAGGATGTAGTTTTTTCTACAACCTTAACCAACCAAAGTTTGGTATTGTCATTGTATTATACTAGTTTGTAAGGGCTGCCATAACAAAGTAAAACAGACTGAGTTGCATAAACAACAGAAGTTTATTTTTTCACAGTTCAGGAGGCTGGAAATTTAAGATCAAGGTGTTGGCAAGTTGATTTCTTTTGAAGCTTCTCTTGGGGGCTTGTAGATGGCCATCTTCTCTCTCTCTCTATCTGTCTTCAAATGGTCTTGCCTCTGTGTGTGACTGTGTCCTAATCTGTTCCACAAGGACAGCAGTCATATTGGATTAGAGCCCACTCGAATGACTTCACTTAAGTTTAATTACCTCTTTAAGGATCTTTTCTCCAAATACAATCACATTCTGAGGTGTTGAGAGTTAAGGTTTCACATATTAATTTTTGAAAGACACATTTTAGCCCAAACAGTCATCTTTTAAATTTTAGCCATCATGGTGGAAATTATTCCACTGTGGTTCCAATTTACATTTACGTGATGACTACTGAGGCTGAGTACCTTTTTACAGGTTTAGCAGCACTTTAGATAACATTTTGTTGTGAAGTGCATGCTTAATTACTGTGCTCATTTTTCTATTGTATTTTTTATTTCTTATTGATTTTAGAAGTTTTTTAAAAACATTAATATTATCTGTATGTGAATCCTTTGTCAGATTATGATTTCAAATATTTTCATCAATATTGTGGCTTACTTTTCACTTTCTTTTTTTTCCTTTTAATTTTTTTAGAATATTACAGGGGTACAAATGTTTTGGTTACATGGATTGCTTTCGTACTGCTTGAGACAAAGTTATAAGTGTGGCTTTCACCCAGATAGTGTGCAATTGTACCCATTAGGTATGATTTCACACATTCCTTCCTCCTCCCTCCCATCTGCTTGATTTACATTGGGTTTTCCTTCCATCTGTTAACTTGAGTGCTGTTTGATTAGTTCCAGTTTAATATTGAGTACACGTGGCGTTTGCTTTTTTATTTGTGCAATACTTCACGTAGAAAGATGGTCTCCAGTTCCATGCAGCTAGTTACAAAAGGAATTAATTCACTTTTTTAATGGCTGAGTAGAACTCCATGGTATACATATACCACATTTTATTAAGCCACTCATGAATTGATGGGCACTTGGGTTGATTCCACATCTTTCAATTGTGAATTGTGCTGCAATAAACATTCAAGTGCAAGTGTCTTTTTGATAAAATGACTTTTTCTCTTTGAGTAAATACCCAATAGAGAGATTTCTGGATCAAATTGTAGGTCTGCTTTTAATTCATTGAGGAATCTCCATGCTATTTTTCATAGAGGTTGTACTAGCTTGCAATACCACCAACAGCGTAGAAGTGTTCCTTTCTCACTGCATCCATTCCAGCATCTTTTGTTTTGGGACTTTTTGATAAAATACATTCTCACTAGGGTTAAGTGATATCTCAATGTGGTTTTGATTTGCATCTCCCTGATGATTAGTGATGGTGAGCATTTTTTCAAATATTTATCTGCACAAGTCTCTCTTCTTTTGAAAAGCTTCTGATCCTTTTGCCCACTTTTTAATGAAGTTGTTTGATTTTTTTCATGCTGATTTGCTTGAATTTCTTTTTAGATCCAGGTTATTAGCCCTTTGTCAAATGTATAATATGCAAATATTTTCTCCCATTCTGTAGGTTGCCTATCCACTTTGTTGATTGTTTCCTTGGCTGTACAGAAGCTTTTTAATTTAATCAAGTCCCATTTATTTTTGCTGTTGCTGTGACTACCATTGGGGTCTTCAGAGACTCTTTGCCTATATCAATATCTGGAAGAGTCTTTCCAACATTTTCTTCTAGAATTCTAGTGTTTTAACGTCTTAGAATTAAGTTGTTATCCATCTTGAATTAATTTTAGTTAGTGGCGAAAGGTATGACTCCCATTTCAATGTTTTACATGTTTTTATCCAATTTTCCGAGCACGATTTATTGAATAGAGTTTCTTTCCCCCAGTTTATACTGTTGTCTGCTTTGTCAGAAATCAGATGGCAATATGTGGATGGTTTTATATCTGTGGTCTCTGTTCTGTTTCATTGGTCTAAGTCTATATCTTTGTGCCAGTACCATGCTATTTTGGTTTCTAGACTTTTGTTTTATAGCTTAAAATCTGGTAAAGTTATGCCTTAGATTTATCCTTTTTGTTTAAGGTTTCTTTGGCTATTTGGGCTCTTTTCAGATTCCAAACAAAGGTAGAATTATTTTTTCTGGATCTGTGAGAAATGATGTTGGTATTTTGTTGGGGATTGCATTGACTCTGTACATCACTTTGGGTAACATGGACATTTTAACAATGTTGATTCTTCTGCCGGTCCATTTTGATATGATTTTTCATTGTTTACGTAATCTGCAATTTCCTTCCTCAGTGTTTCCTAGTTCTCTTTATAGAGATCTTTATCTTGAGTCTGAATGAGTCCTTATGAGTTAGATGTGTTTCCTGCAGAAAGCAGATACTTGGCTTGTATTTTTTTTTTTTCATCTACGCAGTCAGCCCATGTCTCTTAAATGGAAAATTCAAGCTGTTCATATTTACTGAAAGAATTGATAGGTAGGGTGTACTTCTGTTCATCCAGTTGGATAGAACCTTATTGTTTTGTTTTATTTATTAATCTATTATTATGTATGGGATCTGAGCTTTAGCTTTTGAGTGAGTTTACACTAGTGGATGTCTATAGTGCTGATCAATGTATAATGCAGATCTGAGTACTTCCTGCAGGGCCAGTCGGGTCTTGAAAAAATTCCCTCAGTGTTTGTTTTTCTGGAAGTGTCTTAATTTCTCCCTCATATAAGAAATTTAGTTTTGTAGGATACAAAATTCTAGGTTGGCCTTTATTCTGTTTAAGAAGACTGAGGATGGGGCCCCAATCTTTTTTGGCTTGTAAGGTACCAGTTGAGAAGTCTGCATTTAGCCTGATGGGTTTTCCTTTGTAAGTTACCTGATGTTTTCCCCTTACACCAGATAGGATTTCTTCCTTTTTTAACTTTGGCCAGTCTGATGACTATGTATCGTGATGATTGCCTTTTTACGATGAATCTCTCAGGTATTCACTGAGCTTCTTGTACCTGGATATCTAGCTTTCTAGCAAAATCAAGACAGTTTTCCTCAATTATTCTCTCAAAAAGGTTTTCCAACCTTCATGTGTTTTCTTCTTCACCCTCAGGGATGCCTATCATTTTGGTGCTTGGCCTGTTTACATAATCCAATGCTTCTTGCAGACTTCGTTCTTTCCTCTTATTTCTTTGTTCTTTATCTTTGACTGACTTGTTTAATTCAAAGTTATTGTCGTTAAGCTTTGAAATTCTTTCTTCTGCTTGATGGGGGTCTATTCTTAAAACTTTCCTCTGTGTTTTACATCTCCTTGAATGAATTTTTCATTTCCAGAAGCTCTGATTTTTAAAAAAAATTTGATTTCTTTAGTGAATTTTTCATTCATTTCCTGTATTGTTCTTGCTGTTTCTTTATATTGGTTTTCCATTTTATCTTGTATTTCGATGAGCTTCCTTATAATCCATATATGGAATTCTTTATCTGTCATTTTTATATTTTCATTTTGTTTGGTATTCATTGGTAAAGAGCTATTGTTTCCTCTTGGGGGTGACCTTTCACTCTGATTTGTCATATTTCTGGCATTCTTTTGCTGATTTCTTCTCATCTGGTCTCTCAATCCTGTCCTGACCAGGCCCGACTTGCAGGCCTGTCCTTGGGTCCCTCGAAGGTCAATCCCTGACCATGCCAGAAAGGAGGGTTCTGGTCCCAAGCTGCCTCTCGGGCGTTCAAGCAGGTTGGATGACCCTCTTGGGTTACCTCTATCCTGATGTTTTCACCTCTTCCCAGCAGTATGAATTGTGTTGGGTCCCCCAGCTAATCTCCAATACAGGGAGTGGTACTTGTGAGTACGAATCTCCACACTCTGTTCATTTGAGTTGGGCAATGCTATAATGTGCTATTGAGTTGTTCTTCCTCTCATTTGTTGATGTTTGTATGAAAGAGCCGACTGCCAAGGTGTTCTTCTCTTCCCACAGCAGCTTCTGGTCTCCTGGATGGTGTACTTGAGTGCTCCAAGCTTAGGAGAGAACCCAAAGCTCCCAGGGGGATTGCTTGATCTCCACCACCCAATGAGGTGGAGCAGGGAGCAAGGCAGGTAGTGACTAGCTTGAGGGAGACTGAAAGCCTTTGCAAAGCCTCCGTGGGGCTCAGAAAACGCTTTTTTTGGCCTCTAGGGGGCACTTCTGGTATGAGGGTGAGGAGGGGCTCACCAAATCAGCAGGCCTGTTCACAGGGGAGGGGACTATATCCTGAGTGCTCAGGCCTTGTGCTGGGATCTTTCTGCCCTTATCCAGCAGGGCAGGGAGGGGTGAGTGTTTCCCCACATCACCAGTCTTTGGATCTGCAGAGCACACTCCTCTCGGTTCAGTCCACGTGTGCTCCCTGGCCACCTGAGTCCAGCTCTCAGACTTCTCCCCGATGTCCCTCTGCACTGTCTGGGGTGTGCCGAGACCAGCTTGCTTATCTGAGCCATTGGCGTGTGTGCCCACAAAACACCGGTGGGCAGGAAGTGCCCAAATTGTTCACCCCTGTTCCACCGCAAGTCCTCAAGGGTAAGAGGAGTGGGTCCCACTTTTTGAGGATCCCACAGCCGGGGATGTACACACACCAGACCAGAACAACCAGTCACAAACTTCTCGGTCTGAACTACACTCGCACTTGTACCCACTTGTGCCGAGGGGGTGACCCGCGGCTCCCGGACAGCCCGAGCTCACACTCCTGGCCGGGGAGGTGCCGGGGAGAGTGCCAGGATGGGCGAGGCCAGCTCTCCAGCCTCTGCGGCTCTCTCCCTGGGGCTGCCCCAAGTCCTGCGACTCACTAGCTCACCCCACTGTTCCATGCTGCTGCGTGCCTGGGCTCGTGGAGGATGGAAGAGCCTTCAGTGAACTTAGCATCCTGCTGTTCACTGAAGCTTAGGAGGGGGACGGGAACCCCCCTCGCCCTTCGCTGGGTTCCAAAACTCTCTGGGTTGGATCCTCACTGATAACTTCCCTTTACCCTCTTTTCTCTTTATCCTCGATTTTCTCTGTGGGGCCCCCAGCCATTTCTGACGTCTCTCTCTGTGGTCCGCACCTTAGCTGCAGCTCTTGTCCCCTCCCCTCTGCCCGATGTCCCGCCTTCCCCCAGGACGGTCCAACAAGCAACGTGTCTGGTCGGCCGTCCTGGACGTCTCTCCCTCTGTTTGCGCTTTCTGAATTGAATCTTTTAACGAATCAGGGTTCTTAATTTTAATGTAGTCCAATTTAGTCATCTATTTCTTTAAGGTTAATATTTATTATGTTATATATATTATATATAATATATTATTATGCTATATATAATATATATTATATATAATATATTATTATGTCATATATAATATATATTATATATAATATATTATTATGTTATATATAATCTCAGACCACTTCCCAAGTCATGAAAGCATTCTTCTATGTTTTCTGTAAGAAGCTTCACTGCAACATATTTTACATTTACGTCCATAACCCACCTGTAACTGATTTCTGTGTTTAGTTGTAGGTACGGTCTAGTCGCATTTTTTTCTCTTATTATATCTAATCATTTGGCATCATATGTTGAAAAGACTATTCTCACCGTACTGAGGTAATTGTCTTGGTAAATTCAATGACTGTATATGTGTGAGTCTCTTTCTGCAATTTTTTTTTTTCTGTTTCATTGTTCAATTTTTCTATCCTTGGGCCAATGCCACTCTATCTTAAATTTTGTAACCTTAAATTTCTTTGGATAAATTTAATTTTTCTGATAGTCATTTTATGTAGAAAGATGAAGACAACTTTCACACATGCATGCACCATTTTATGTCATGAGTTCAACAAGGAAACATAAAACTGGCAACATATTTTGCATGCGATGGATAAATTTGAAAACATTATTGTTTCTATAATCTAGAACTTTTTATTATTTTTTATTTATAAGTATGCATCTTGACTTTCTCATTATAATATTACCACAAGGTAATTGGGTATTATTTGTTCCATTTTATACCCAAAGAAACCAAAGCTAATTGTTTCTCCTAATATGAGATGAATTATTACTGAAAATAAAAATTCACAGTCCCTGTCTTTGCATTTTTTCTCATTTTGTTATTTAACCAGTGAGGCAAGATGCCATTTTAAGCTATTAGTCTTCCTTAAGGAAATAGAAAGCTGTGTTCCTGGAAACAAATGTTGTTTACAGACTCCCATTAACTCTTAATTTACAGCTAACAAAACTCTGAATTTCCTTACTAAATGGCACGTGCTTAGATGAGTCAGGGCTCATGTTATGACTTATTCAGTTATATCTTTGTAATTTAAATTAACTGAGTCAAATAGCAACACATCACAGGACCTGAAAGTAGATTTCAGATTCTGCCTTTGCTGTCTCTTGTTAATTACCAAATCACACTAATCAACATTACTGTACAAATTGGCATCTGTATCTTCTAGAGTATTTATCTTACTCCCAGGATTTAGTCCAATGTTTCCATCTGCATTTTCATTCATGCTCCAGAAGTAGTTATTTTCCCTGTTTTGAACCCTCGTATGAAATATGTCTCCATCCAACTCTGCCTTATGCTAGTGTTTGCTTTATCCAAGTTGTTTCTCTTTAACACTAATCACGTATTTCCTGCATGTATTTGGCCTTTATTTCTTAACTGTTGCATGTTTCTCCATATTAATAAATGACAGCTGAGACATTTTAACCTGCATAGGAATTAATTGGATCTTAAGAGAGATAAGTAATTAGGTCCAAGGTCTTGCTTCCACTGGGGGTTTTTTGCTCATCCTACAAGGCTACAATCAAGTATACCTGGAAATTTATGTATAAATCATAGACTTGGAGTTTATATATAGGGTGTATGTGTGTATGTATTTATAAAAAATACACACATACATATGTAAAACAAGTCCCATAGCTTAGATAATTTGGAGTTCTTACTGACCACTTTATTCAATTTTTTTTCATTGTTCAATATATTTTATTTAGCTCTTTTTTTCATCCTGAGCATTATTTTTCTTAGTTTTGGGTTTTTTGAAATTTTTGGACTAAAAGGATGAAATGATGTAAATCTTGGAAGACTGCTTTGATATGGCCACCATCAATCATAACCTTTTTATTTATTAATTGACCTTTCGCTTCTTTATATCGGTGTCTCCAAACTTCCTTTTGCATGTGGGACTACTATAAGATAGTAACACACGCAACATCTTTGAGAAAGCCCTAAAGACTCTGAGAAACACTTATTAAAAGGAATTTGTTTCTCTCATAGTAAAAGTGTAGTGTTTACTTCACTTTATCTTAAATTTTGTAACTTTAAAATTAATTGGATAAATTGTAGTCATTTTGTTTAGAAACATGAAGACAACTGTCACACATTCATCATGTACCATTTTATGTCACAAACTCAGCGATGTAGCATAAAACTGACAGTATACTCTGCATGTGGTCACTGTTTAATTTAGACTTTTAAATTTTGGGTTTAAAAATTCCGTTTAAATTTGTATTCAATAGCATTGAACATTTTATAGCTGCTGATTCCAAGATAGTTCTGGCAAAAGACACTAGTCTACTTTAATAAATTTTACTGTGGCGAAAGTTAAACCTCATAGTGGAATCACCTGGCATGAAGTAATGATCAATAAAGTGAGTAAATAGTACTGTTAGTATGAAGTTCATTGATACAAACAGATATTTTGACTGCAGGGTGTTGTATGCGTACTGAAGAAACATTATAAGATATTAGCAGATTTCTTATCAGAAACAATGCAAGTAGAAAGACAACAAAGCAAAAAAATCTAAAATTTCTTTAAATTACCGAAAGAAAAAAAACTCTCATCCTAGACATTTTTACTCAGAAAACATATTTTTCAGAAGTGAATGTGAATAAAACATTTCATACACAAAAATCCAAAATAATTCATCACTCATAGAGATACACTATAAGAAATATTAAAAGAAGTTATTCAAGATGGAGGAAAATATCAGATTAAAATTGTACTAGAATAAAGGGCATTACAAATAGTAATTATGTGAATAAATATAAATACTATATATTATTAACTATTAACTATATTATTAATTATTTAACTCTCCTTAAAAGATATTTGACTGTTAAAGCGGGAGTAACAACATATATACAGTTCATAATTGTGTGTGTATGTGTGTGTGTGTGTGTGTGTGTGTGTGTGTGTATGTGTGTGTAACTAAAACAGTATGGCAACAATAGCCCATGGACTGGAAGTGAGAAATAGAAGTATACTACTTTATGCTTCTTATAAAATATGTAAAAGTTTATAATATTACTTGAAGGTAGACGATGATAAAGTACAGATGTATACTATAAATCCTTAAGCTATCACTAAAATAATGCAGCACAGAGTTATAGCTAATAAGCTAACAAAAACTAAAATAGAATTCTAAAAATTATTTCCTCTTAAAGGAGATATAAAAAGAGCAAAAAATGTCAAAAAGAACAAATAGGAAAAATTGAAAACAGCAAAATGATAAATTTAAAACAACGGATATCTACAATAACATTGAATATAAATTAAGACAGATTATCAGATTAGATCAAAAATCAAGATCTAACAATATGGCACCTATTTTTGAAAACACAAATATGTTAAAATTAAAATAATTGAACATGATATATCATGCTAACTTTTAATTTAAAAATCTGGAGTGATTATATTAATATCAGACGAAGTTGGTTTTAGAGAAAAGAATATTACAAGCTTTCCACGGTGTTTTGTAGTTCCCTGTATAAGTCCTTTATTTCCAGGAGATCGGTTTGATTTTTCTTTAATATTTCATCAAATTGGTATTAACTGATCAACACATAAGTGCACATATAGGAATAACATCTATTGGATGTTGGGCAGGGGGAGGGGGAAGGGGAGAGAAGGGAGGAGGGAACGGGTACATGCATACACAAAGAGTGCAATGCGCACCACCTGAAGGATGGACACATTTGAAACTCAGAGTTAGGAGGGGAAGGGGGGGCAAGGGCAACATATGTAACCTAAACATCTGTACCCCCATAATATGCTGAAATAGAAAAAAAAATAAATAAAAAAATAAAAACTTTTGTGTTTCAAAAAAAAAAAGAATATTACAGGGATGCATTACCATTAATGTAAAAAGAGCCAGTTCATCAAGAGGACATAACAATCTAAAAGTTTTACGTACTAATGACATCCTTAAAATACATGAAACAATAATTTCTAGAACTTCAAGGAGAAATAGACAAATCCATATCTATACTTAACTATTTCATCACACTTTTCTCAATATTTGATGGAAAAGTTGACAGAAAATCAGTCAGTATACAGAGATTTGGACACGCTGTCAACAAAGTTGAGCTTATTGACATTTATGGAATACTCCACTCAACACCAGCAGAATGCATGTTGTTTGCAATTGCATATATAGTATTTGCCAAGACAGAGCAAGCTGAGGGCCATAAAACAAGTGACAATAAATTTAAAATGGTTTACATCACACAAAGTATGTCCTCTGATCACAATGGTTAATCTAGCAAGAGGTCCCTCAATTTCGTTTACCTTTCCAAAGAACCATATTTTTGTTAAGTTAACCTTCTGAATTATTTTCTTGTTTTCAATTTCATTTTGTTCTGTCCTGACTTTAGTTATTTATTTTCTTCTGCTGGGTTTGTGATTGTTTTGTTCCTCCTTTTCTGGTTCCTTGAGGTGTGTTATTAGACTGTTAATTTGTGATCTTTCTCTTTTGACATGGGCTTCTATGGCTATGAATTTTCTCCTTAGGACTGCTTTTGCTGAATCCCATAGATTTTAATTTCTGACATCCCCTTTGTTATTCAGTTCTAAATATCTTTTTATTTCCATCGTAACTTCACTGTTGATCCATTAATAATTCAGCAGCAGTTGTTTAATTTTAATGACTTTGTGTATAATTGAGTGTTTCTCTTAGACCTGATTTCTAGTTTTATTCCACAGTGGTCTGAGAAAATACATGGTATGAGTTCTATTAATTTGAATTTGTTGAATCATATTTTGTGGCCTAAAATATGATCAATCTTGGAGAATGTTCCATTTACTGATGACAAGAATGTCTATTCTGTAGTTTGGAGGAAAATGTTCTGTAAATGTCTGTTAGGCCCATTATTTCTGGAGTCCCATTTAAGTCCAGTGTTTATTGATTTTCTGCTCAAAAGATCTGTCCAGTTCTGCCAGTGAGGTGTTAAAGTCCCTGGCAATTATTATGATGCTGGTTAGCTATTTGCTTAGATGTAGTAGGATTTGCTTTATGAATCCGGGTGTTCCTGTGTTGAGTGCATAAATATTTAGGATTATTATGTCTTCTTGTTGAATTGTTCCCTTTACCGTTATATAATCATCATTTTTGTCTTTCTTTACTATTTTTGATTTAATGTGAATTTTATATGATATGAGAATGGCTAAATGTGCTTCCTTTTGATTTCCATTCCCATGGAATATTGTTTTCCATCCCTTCACCCTGAGTCTACATGAATCCTTGTGGGTTAGATGTATTTCCTGGAGGCACCAGATACTTGGCTTGTATTTTTATTACCCATTCAGCCAGCCTATGTCTCTTCAGTGGAGAATTCAAATCATTCATGTTTATTGATAGAATTGATATGTGGTATGCCATTGTGTTTATCCTGTTGGGAAGTATCTTATTGCTTTGTTTCACCTCTTGTACTATTGTTTTATATGAGCTCTGAGCTTTAGCTTTGGGGTTGTTTTATACTAATGAGTCACTCTTACGCTGATTTATGTTTAATGCATATCTGAGCATTTCCTGTAAGGCAGGACTGGTCTTGAGAAATCCTCTCAGTGTTGGCTTGTCTGAAAGAGTCTTTATTTCTCCTTCTTGTATGAAACTTATTTTTGCAGGATACAAAATTCTAGGCTGGCAGTTCTTTTGTTTATGAAGACTGAAGATGGGGCCCTAATCCCTTCTGGCTTGTAAGGTTTCAGTCGAGAAGTCTGCAGTTAGCCTGATGTGTTTTCTTTGAAAGTTACTTGATGTTTTTGCCTTATAGCTTGCAGGAGTTCCTCCTTCCTGTTGACTTTGGCAAGTCTGATGACTATGTGTCTTGGAGATTGCATCTTTTCAGTGAACCGCGTCTTTGCTGGACAAAAATTAGCTTGGTATTTTGAGCTGCAGACACCTCATTGAAAGATGTACTATCAAGAAACATTAGGAAGAGTTGGAATGCTTGCACTGAAATATAAGATATGTGAAGTTCAGACATATTTGTAAAATGTCAAGCACTCTTAAAATTGCAATGAATACTATTGCTTTTAGTGAACACAAAATATCATAAAGCAAGTCTTTGATGAATCTTAGAGCTCTAAGTGTTATACAATTACATATGTATGCATGTTTACTTATTATTTTTGTTAGAGTCCTTAATACAGTGTTGTAATTATTGGCTTTTTTCCTGTCTTCTGTTTAAAGGTGGGCCCCAGATATTATTTGTCTCTGTATCAACAGTGCTCAATGTAGCATCAGGCAATAACTAATCTGTAGATTAATAAATCCATTCAATTGTCCTAAAGTCATATATTAATTGATTTTGACTAAACTGAATCATTGGAATTAATATACACAATATCATAAGATGATTAGTATCTGGATAAATTAGATTAGCTTTTATAATATTCCCTGGTGTTTAAAGCAAGAACTTTATATATTTATCTACAACTGTTTTAGTAAAATGAATGTGTATAACTAAAAATAATAAGTAGATTAAGAATCTACTCACTCTTACCTAACCTGCATTTTAGGAACATTTTGAGAAAATTTCAGGAAGAGGATATAATGAATTTGGAATTATACTCTAGGGACAGTATTTATTAAGGGCTAAATAAGCTTCCTGTTGAAGAGCAACTGGATTTTCATAGATCTCCTACTCTGCCTTACAACTTTAAAATGATTAAAAAAACACAAACAGATAAGGCTTCTCAATTGGTGGGTAATATTTCAATTAATCATACGGGGTTGTCTAGTCAGTTAGCTAATGAGATGTTACTTCCCAGCTGAAATGAGGATGAAGAAACAACAGTATGTTTTGCCAGACTGGGTCATTCAATACTTTGACCATACTGGAGCTTGGAGCAGGGATGAAATGTTCAGTAAACTCCAACTCATTATATCTGCAAGCAGAGGTCTAAAGGGTAAGGTTATTAGCAGTGACTTCCAAAACAACTTAATGTACGTTTCATGGAAATGGTCAAAAAGATCTTTTTAGTGGAGAAAATGCCACATTATTTACTTTTAGGGGCGCAGTTGCAAAAAGGCCTGAACGAATTATTTGCTAGGGCAAATGATTGCCTTAGCCTGATGATTTTCAGGAAGTCGATTAGCATTGCTAGGAATTCTTTAGTATTAAATTATTCTTTTGCTATGTATCAGTAAAAAACCTTTTCAAGTTAGTTTTCTTGTAGGAATACTTTCAACTTGAACCTTTTCTCATTTTATCGTGCTCAAGCAAGGGTCACAAAGGTAACTCGGGGAAAGAATTCCGCAAGTCTCTCAGGACAACATGGATTACTGGGAGATGCTTGGAAACAAGCACATTTACTATTTTCGTGAAGTTTCTTATCTCCCAAGAAAGCCCCACAGATCAAGGAATACTACATTAGAATAGCAAGCTGAGTCATATGTGAAGGTTTCGGGCCTTTCACCTGAGAGTAATCTGCTGCTCAAACTACCTACGTGTTTGTGAGAGCAAAAGACAAAGCTGACATCTGATTTTTCTGATGTCAACTCTTCAGTAAGGACAGTTTGACATACAGGTGTGTACATAAATGACAGAATAAAGACGATGGCTCGTAAACACACTAGCCAAAGTACCATTTTAATTAGCTGTCTTTAACAGGCGCTCGTTGGATGCAACATTCATTTTGGAGTTCCTGCATCTGTCTGATTTCATCTCTCCCCAAGCTCGTCCGTATTTAAAAGTCATCAATAATGAAACTAATTTCTTTCATCTCTATGGGCACTGACAATGAAAAATGAACAGACAAGTTGAAGTGAATATAAATATTAGATACCTAAATACATTGCTGTTCGTCATGGCATGGGGCAGGGCATTGTGTTATCTGGGTGCATTCTACAACATCTGACAGAGTCATTTCAGTTTCTTTCAAAATGATAAATAGGTCAAAGAGCTCAACCACATAACTAGTAACGTATAAGGGATCTAGCTCTCCATATAAAAATGTTGCATTTTCTATGCCTACATTAATCTTTCTTGCAAAGAAATAGAGAGAGAGAGGGAGGGAGTGAGGAAGGAAGGAAGAAAGAAGGAAAAGAAAGCAAAGGCAGAAAAAGCAAGCCTTCATTGCAGCCTGCTTACTTCCTTTTCTGTCTGCTTAAATCAAATTCGTCTTCTGTTGAGACCTAAATTCCTTTATTCTAGTGGTTTTCTACTTGTGCTCTGTGGAGCTTTTCAGTTCTACAGAGATACTTCAAGGGTTTTCACAAATACTTGAATCAAATGTCATAAATATACACAATGTTTTAAAAGTTACAAGAAGAGCTAAAAAGCACTCAAATATCCTAACAAATTTTAAAACATTGGAGATAAAACACAGGAACATGTATACTTTCAGTGTAGCTAATGTTTTGTGCTATTCGTCTCTTATCGTGGCTATTCATATATTTAGAATGTTTTAAAAGAGTATTATGAGTAAATATGTGAGTATCTCTGCATTGTTTTTGTTTTGCTTTGATCTGAAACTCAATTTTGTGCAACTAATAGCATACAAATATACAGTACTTCAAGACATTTCTGCATGAGCAATTAATAGCAATGCCATAGCAATAGCTAAGCTCATGGCATGTTATCCTTGTTCACTGATGCAATAAATATACAAAATAATAATTCTTAAGTACTCCCTACCTACCAGTAGAGCTCTATGCTCTGGGAATATAGAAGTAAACAAAACAAAGTCTCTGTTCTCATGGTTGAATGTTACTGAAAGGTAGGACAGAAAATAAACAAACAGAAAATGCTTACATAATATGCTATAATAGGTCATGATAAGAGTGTATGAAAAAAGATGAGTCGGGTAAATGGTTTTGGAATGTCTCTCCAATAAGAATACATTTGAGCAAATATCTGAGGAAAGGGGAAAAGTCCTTAGGATTTCTCTGGGCAGAGTGTTCTGGGAAGAGCAAGTGTGAAAGCCCTGGAAGGCAGCCCCGCTATTCAAGGAGTAGCAAAGATATCTCAGTGATCAGTGCCAAGTTAGCCAGGGAAAAATCAAAGAGAGATGAGTTCAGAGACTTTGGCAGGGACACCAAGATGAAATTGAAGGGTAGTTTGAGATTATAAGAAGAGCAAGTGAAATGAAGGAACAGCTATTTCCCTGTGGGAATCAGAAAGCTCTGAATATTATACAACCAGAACTAAAGTGAGTGAGTGGGGAGGCCAACAGAGGAGCAGAACAACCAGTAACTCTTAGAATCAAACTGTGACTTGCAACAAAAGAATTAAGGTTTTCTCTGATTTAAAGGCTAATTATTTCAAACATAAAGTGAGTGCATATGTATCCAATATCATGTATATCTTCTTTTTGTGTTTTAATGTCAAATAACATTTCATTAAAATATAAATCTAAGATTAAAAGGGTTTAAAATATATGTGACTTATAATTATTGATGTAGTCATTTTGAATTTGGATAATGACTGGGAATTACTCTTCAGATGACAAGTATTGACAAGAAGATAGGAATTATATTCTTGTCCAGAAAAGTAAATCATCAGAGCCAACTATTTTACTTCTCTTGATAATATTTTTTTGTTAGTGTGATATAAGTACCCGTAATAATGAAAGAGAATACAACTACTAAGACATCGGAGAATATAGAATATGTTCCCCACCCTCATTTATTAATATAAGTGAGACAGATTATTGTTCATTTCCATATGAAGAGACCATTTCAATTAAATATTCCATGATTCTGCAAACCCTAGTACTTGTATACTAGACTGATAACTTATATAACATTTGGTTTAGATATCTAATTTCCATGCACAAAATAATATGTTTTTAGACAATAGTTTCAACAAAGTAGATTCACTTGCAATGAACGTCTGATGTTATAATGAACTCTTCTTGAAAATATGTCCATGTCTGAGTCTAGATATCTTAATACAAAGAAAAGAAAAAATAGAAGTATTTTCATATATAATGATATGCTTAATCTATTTTGATTACAGTAATAACAATAACATAATAATCAATTTACTTAACCAATTAATACTTTTATGGAGTATTTGTTAATAATAGAGTATATGGATAATACATTATGAGTAGCTTTTAGAATTGATGCAATATTTGAAACGATGTCTAAATTGAAGAAATAAAGTCACTGCCCTATATCAAACAATAAGCAGTATGTAAAAAAGAACAGATGAATACTTCATTAAATTATAGAACAACAGAGGGAAAATCAATAATGATATAGAAGACCTGAACACATAATCAATGGAATTAATCTAACTCTCAACTCAACAATAGTGAAATACATATTATATCAAATGCACATGAAGCATTCAACAAGACAGTTCGTTTTCTAGCCTATTATACGAACCATAACTAAAAAACTTACACAAAATATGTTCTTGACTCATAAAGTACTAAAATTTGAAATAAAGAACAGAAAAATTCTATCAAATCCAAACATGAAAATAAAAAAACACTTCTAAGTGACCCAAGGGTGAAGTAAAAAGTCTTGAAGGAAATTATAAAATATTTTTAAATAAAGAAAAATATAAGGCCGGGCGCGGTGGCTCACGCCTGTAATCCTAGCTCTCTGGGAGGCCGAGGTGGGCGGATCATTCTGAGCTCAGGAGTTCGAGACCAGCCTGAGCAAGAGTGAGACCCCACCTCTACCAAAAAAATAGAAAGAAATTAA
>CAUYSK010093731.1:0-15176 GCA_963575035.1 Avahi laniger
CTCAAAAAAAAAAAAAAAAAAAGTATACATATAACAAAACATGTTGTGTACTGTAAATAAATAATTTTTATTTGTCAACTATACCTTTATAAAGCTGGAAAAATAAAATAAAATTTAAAAAAATAAAAGAGAAGAAGTGCCAAAATGAAGGTAAAAAAGGATATCTTGAAAGTGTAATGTTTCCCTAATTTGCTAATTTTACCTCTCTACTTTTCCTTTGTCACCAGCAGTAAAAACCCAGAGAAATCATAAATGGCAAAAAGAGTTGATTGGGCAGAGTAGAGGCATGGGGGCAGCTAGGAAGCTGCATGTGTCACCCCAAGGGCATCAGAAGGAAGAAATACCCTTGGGATAAGAATGGTAGATGAGACATAAGTTGGGGGTTAGGGGGAACTAGCAGGACCTGAGAGGCTGGGAAGAAAGGAAGGGAGGTTTGGGGAGCCCACCGGGGACAAGAACAATGGTTTCCCCCAGCTGGAAGCCCCAACCCTGAACCCTAGGCCCCTCTTCCCCACCAGCAGTTGCCCTGCTGGGTGTCATCCACCTCGCACCCAGGGAACTGGGGCCCCAGTACAGGCCCTCATCAGACGCATCTCCCTGCCAAGCCTGTAGCAGGACCTCCTGGTGCTGTGGGACCCACCCACCGTGTGACCTCACTTCAGCAGGAAGAGCCATCCCAGATCCCAACATGGACTACGGTCTCAGGACAGAACCCCCTGGGAACCGGGGCCTGCCTGCACCTGCTCTCCCTGACAATCTTCTAATTTTAAAATGAATCCACTCGCTTAGTGATTTTCTAATAAGCACTTTAAAAAGGAGAGCATGTGCAGGAAAAGAATTGTAAAATGTCAGTTCTGTTTTTTGGTCAAATTCCCTTACCTGTCATAAAGCACTATCTGAGGGCGGGAAAATCAAATCTAGAATGAAAGCTATTTTCTTCCTCCTTTCCTCAACCTTATCAAATACAAACTCAGGTCTTTGTAGTGAATCATTTTCTTTGACACATAAAATCATGGAGTTATAGCACCACGGAGCTAGGAGTGTTTTAAGATGAGCTAGTCAAATCACCTTATTTTATAGATATAAGAAGGCAAGAGTATGTGACTTGAAACAAGGAGCCCTAACTACAAGAACAAGAGCAGAAGGGGTCCTGACCAGCAAGTACCCACATGGAGTGCCTGACTGGTGGTTCCTGTGCCACCCCAGACACAGGGCCGGGGGACCCACTGAGCTCCAGGGTCCTCTGGAGGAACTCTGACAGCTCGTTGGTCAGAAAAGAATTGGAGGTTGGAAGCCTCAAATAGGATTCTGCTCAAAGCCACACAGATTCACAAATAATTTCCAATTACCGGAGCCTCATTACTGAGCTCTGGGAACCTGAGCTTGGGGTCCAGGGCTGAGAACAGTAAGGGCTCCTCAGTTCTGACCCAGACCAGACTGGCTTTCGGTGTTCTGGGCCACCAGCCTAAAAGATCTTAGAAGCAATACTGAAGAGGCTCAAAGGATGTGGCAGTCAATATGTGATGAAAATATATTGAACAATTGTAAAAAATTTAAGTTATACCACATTACTAATTCTTTCTATTATTATTAAATATTCACATGCTATAGTAAAGTAGTTTGACTGCACTCGAAATGATTGCCCGTTGCTTTTGGGACAAATTGAAATTGAAAAAACTCTTCCCCAAGCACATCCTAAATACTGAGTGCTGGTCTAGGGCATGCCAGAGATGTGCAGGTGAATGACCCAGGCCCTGCTGCCCGGGAGCTCACAGTGTGCCAGGTAGCAGGTGGCAGACAGGAACTCCAGGATCCAAAACCATAGGCTGTGTGCTGATACATGTCATAGTGCCAGAGTCACTCCCTTTGGCAGCTCTCTCATCTCTCCACCTATTAATATTTCAGAGAGTTTGGATTTGGCTGGATGAATCACTTGGCACCAATAGGCATTTTGAAAAGGAAGGAAGCAATGAATAAAAATCTAAGCAATAGAGTTCACAAATGTCAGAGTGTTGTGTCTAGGTCACAGAATCAGGTGCTAGCAGCCCAGACGACGGCCACATCTCACCTTGGTTGCTGTTTGCATAGTGACTATTCCCAGCTCAAGTTCAACTCTCTCTAATCCTTTTCCTTAATGTCTCTGAAGCCTGGGGTTTATTGCAAACTGTAATCTAAAAATATGTTCTTCTTCCAAAAGTCATTGACTCACCCCTCTCTTTCATCAATCATACCCAGGCAGCCACCATGTCCGGCCAATCATTCCTTCAAGATGTACGGAATGTTTTTCCTAATCCAATGCTTCCTGCCTCAGGCACCAGCCCCAACAGCCCAAGCTAGGTCCTCCCATCTAGATCCCTGCCATAGCCTCCTGGCTGGCCTCCCTCCATTCAGCCTCTCCCCATTTCTGTCCACCCAACGTGTCCAAGGTCAGATGACTACTGAAGAATACATCTGCACTTGGAATTTCCTGATTCAAAATATTCAGTGGAATAAGAGAAGTGAGTTCAGAAGTGGGTACCAAGCTGGAATGTCCTTTCTGGCTTGAAGGTAGCAAGGCCCTGGAATGCTTCTCCCCATGTCCTGAACAACTGTAAAAAATTTAAGTCATACCACATTACTAATTCTATTATTATTAATAGATTTGTCACACAATAGACAAAAAATTTCCAGTATAGAATCTAGCAACTAGTCATGTCCAAATGTTACCATGAGATGCAAGTATGCCCTAGAAAGGTTTTATTTTACCAGTTCCCATCTTAGACTGCCCTTCTGAACATTAGACATCTGTAGATACCCAACAATATCAGCTCTACAGATGTGACTTCTGTATTTAAAGGACCAATTCATACAATGGGTTACTATGCAGCTATAAAAAAAGAATGAGCATATTCTCTGCATATTGATATGAAGCCTACCCTGATATATTGCTAAGTTAAAAATAAAAAGCAACATGCAAACAGTGTGTTTAATGATGCCTTTGAATAAAAATGGGGGAGGGATATTTATAATATATGCATAGAAACACTTGTAGAGTCTACAGCCATACCACCCTGAATGCACCCAATCTCAGAAGCTAAGTAGGGTTGGGCCTGGTTAGTTCTTGGATGGGAGAAACACTCTGGGTACATAAGAAACCTGATAGGGATAATCTGTGTAGGAAAGGTGGGCAGGGAAAGATAATATCCTGGGCTAATGGGCAAAAGAAAGGAAAAGAGACAGTCTCACTGTGTACTAGTTGTACTTTTGACAATTACGTGAATATATTACCTCTTCAAAAATTAATTTTAAAAAAGGCACTTGATTACTTCTATGGTCTTCCTCCGAAAACTGTCTAATCATGGGGAAAAAATATCAGACAAATCCCAATGAGGGGACAGTCTACAGAATACCTGCCCAGTACTCCTGAAAACTGTCAAGGTCATCAAAAACAAGGAAAAGACTGAGAAATGGTCACAACCAGAGGAACCCAAAGAGACATGACAACTCAATGATTTGTGACATCCTAGATGGGATCCTAGAACAGAAAAAGGATATTAGGTAAAAACTAAGGACATCTAAATGACGGATGGACTTTAGTTAATAATAATATGTCAATATGGTTCATTAATTATAACAAATGTATCATGGGTCATTCAGTATGAAATGTCTGATTTCAAATCAATTATTATATCTCAAACAAGAAGCAGTACAGTTAATCAAAGTATGCGCCTAAACCACTGACACAGTTTTGCCATATTAACGGTAGTTTGTTTACACCAGCAGGGAAGAAGCCAGGAGAGTGAGTGGCAATGAAATCACGAAAGGTGTTTTCCACAGCTTGTTGAGAATTGAGTATTTTTTCATGCAAGAAGTGGTCCAAAGCCTGCAAGCAGTGGTAGTTAGTTGGTGCAAGGTCTGGTGAATACGGTGGATGACAGAGTTTCCAAGCCCAACCTCTGTAGTTTGAGCAGCACTGTTCATGCGACATGTAGTCCAGTGTTGTCTTGCAAGGAGATTGGCCTGTCTCTATCGACCAATCTCTGCTGCTTAATCACAAGCATCCTCATCATTTCATCCAACTGGCTGCAGTAGACATCTCCTATAATCGACTGACCAAGTTTCATGAAGCTGTTGTGGATAATACCAGCGCTGGACCACCAAACAGACACCAATAGCTTTTTGTGACGAATATTCAGTTCTGGACTGTTTCAGCACTTCTTCTTCATCCAACCATGTGTCCAATGCTTGCAACTGTCAAAAAGAATCCATTTTTCATCACACCTAACAATACAGCATAGAAATGGTTCGTCTTTATGTTGTGACAGCAAAGAAAGGCAATTTTCGTGACAACTTCTCTTCTGACATTCATTTAATTCATGCAGCACTCATTTATCCAGCTTCTTTACCTTGCTGATTTTTTTCAAATGGTTCAATATTTTTGGAACAGCGATGTCAAACTTTGCGGCTAATTCACATGTAGGTTGAGATGGATTCGCTTCCACAACAGCTTTCAGTTCATCATTATCCACGTTGGTCTCTGGTCACCCACGTGGCTCATTTTCAAGATCAAAATCACCAGAATGGAACTTGTTAAAGTTCCATTCCAAAGTTCCATCAATGTACTGTACGTTCATTAGCTACATCTTTTGCAAACACTTTGTTGATATTCTGAGCTGTCTGAGCAGCATTGGTTCCATGACGGAACTCAATCATACTAGAAAATAATACAAGTTTTTGATTTATCCATGGTTTCACAAAAATTGCTTTTAAAAAAATGTGAAAGATAATCACAAGCCAAATCATGTGTATGAAAGAATGAGGATGTATCTTCACAAAAAAATAAAACAAGAAGCATCAAAATGAAATGTCAGGCATATCAACTGTCAAACTTAGTACTTAAGGAAATCGGACATTTCATATTTCATAACCTAAATACTGTAAGATGTTAATAATAGGCAAAACTGGTTGTGGGATATTTGGGAACTCTTTATACTATCTGCTCAATTCTTCTATAAATCTAAAACTGTTCTAAATTTTTAGGAAGTTTTTTTTTAAGCCATGAAGGCAAGGAGAGGGATCAATTGAGTACCAAGCATTGTGGTTGTGTCAGGGGCCTAAAGGTGAGACCAGGACCATGCACCAGGCAGCAGGTGAGACAGACTCACTGCAGCTCATCTCACCAATAGAATGTGTCATGAGAGCAAGGGAAGGAGTGGCCAATTCTCTCCACCCAAGGGATGCACGGGAGGGAGCAGGGGACATCTGGCCAGGAATTACAAAAGGATTTATATTATACTGTCATTTGCCAGCTATATGACCTTGGGCAAGTTACTTAACCCTTCCAGGCCTCAGCTTCCTCATGCAAACAATTCAGAGTGGACCAAATGGCCTCTATCATCAATATCGGCTCAAAAATTCTTGACACATTCCAATGGGGTCTCTTTTTTCCCAGGATATTTCTTCCTAACAAGCCACATGCAGAGCCCCTGACTTCAAAGTTACCTGTAGAAGGTGGCAAGGAGGTGAGGATGGGATGTGTTTCCCCGCACCTCCCAATTACCAAGACTTATGTTTATCCCTTATTCATGCAACAAATATGTGTCCGGCACTGTTCTAGGCACAGAGGATACCGTGATAAATAAAGCCAACAAAACTCCCCTACTCACGGAACTTACAGCCTGGTTAGAGAAGAATTCTAGTTGAGTAAGACGGACAATGATCAAAGTAAGTAGGTAGATTAGGCAGTGATAAGTGCTCGGGAGAAAAATCAAGGAAGGAAAGGAGATAGGAAGAATGTAGGGAGGAGGTTGCAGCTTTAGTTGGGAGTGGCCAGGGAAAACTTGGTTCAGCAAGAGACACTGAGAACAGGCTGTGGGGTGGAGGAGGCCAGCCATGCAGATGTCTGGGAGGAGAGTATTCCAGGCAGACAGGAAGGGCCTTCCGTGGGAGCATGGCCCGTACGCTGGAAGGACAGTGGGAGGCCCATGTTGCTGGAGTGAAAAACACAAGGGGAAAGTGATGAGGGAAAGTCAGGGAAGAAGGGGGTGAGTTCCTAGCACCTGGAAGGACACTGTCAGGACTCTGGGAAGCCACTGGAGGGTTTTAGGCAGAGTGGCATGATCTGACTTGAGTTTTAACAGGATCATGAGTATGGGCTGAGAATAATTAAAGGGAATGTTAGGCAGGGATCAAATCTGCAGGTGGCAGATACAGGCCAGGAGGGTGGTTCTTAGGGATGAAGAAGCCAGAGACCAGTCAGGAGAAGGGACTGCAGGAAAACACAGAACACCTGACAATCATGTATATCAATCATCTGGTAACATCCCAGGCCTCCTGTAAGCCTCCCCGATCACGTCAATAAAAGGAAACCACCTGGGAGTCCTTAATATCTTTCTCCACTAATGCTGACTGACCTGTTCCTCTCTCTGGAAAATATTTTCACTTTATGTAGCTTCCTTCTTTTCTACAACGACAGCTGTTTGTGTGGAATTGCTTCCTGTCTGTGGTCACTCGTTGCACCTGCCCTGCTTGCGATTCTTCCAAGCAAGGAGCCAAAGAAACAGGACAACATTCTCTTTCAAAAACTCAACCCCGACAGGGAATAAGAGCAGAAGTAGGTCCCAGCTCTATAAGAGACAAGCAACCACCTTTGAAAAACTCTGGCTGGGGTAGGGAGGGAATATGGTAAGGAGAGGGCGGGCCACATGATAGTGTCCTTGAGACATTAGCCATAGGGGACAGGCCAAGCCCCTCCTGGAGCAAACTGTTCACCACAGACCCCAGAATCACGCCCAGCACTCAACAGAAGCAAGAGGAAGCCTCACAAGCAAATGGGCACCTATAAATAAAGTGATCCTTTACATTTATAAAGGCCATTCATCCCATTCCAACTGGAAAGAAGGAAAACAAACTATAGCAGTCGTCCTTCCAAAGCCGTCACTCTAGCCAACTGGAAATACCTGTGAAAAGCGACCCTATCCCATTAACCTATCCCATTAACGGCTGCACACTGCCGTGTAGAAGGGACCCTATATTTAAGTCCTGTGTAATTGTCCCACGTTGCTGATACCGTTAAAACTTCTCAGAATATTTCTATGGCCAGGCTGAAGAAGAAAAAGTAGTTACCAGGGCAGTTGGGCACAAAGGGCCTTTTGCCAAACTACTTAGATATTTTAATTCCCTGTTGCCTCAGTAGCTAAATAAGCATGGAGAACAAGCGGGAGAGGAATACTAATTAGAGCTAATTAGACCCTGCCCTCTTCTGCCTTAATCCCCTTTATAAAAAGCCCCCGTCTCAAGGATGATGGAGTTAAAATGTAAATCCACAGGGTAAACAGCACTCTGCAAACCAAGCCCACTGTTTGCATTTCATTGTCTTGTCAGTCCTAAACCTGAGCCTGGTTACCTAAAGAGAGCTGCAGACCCATCAAATTCCAACAGCCCCATTACAGACCACAGGAAATGTGGAGGGGCTGGGGAGGGGAAGGGTGCTGCCAACATGAGTCCACTGAATAAAATAAAGGGCTCCCTTAGGATTTAGAGCATTCTAATTTGCAGGGCATTCACTAAAGGAACATTTTATTGCTTTTTTAAAACAAAGTATGAAGCAAACATGACTCCAGTCATGCAGCAGGATCAAGACCATGTTCCTCTATCTCAGAGAGTGAGGGCGGTGCGGAAAGGCCTCACTCCAGTGAGACCCCTGGTCTTGTGGGACATCCTAGGGTCCTATCTGGAGGTTCTTAGCGGTGCAACAATAAGGAAAGCCTGAGATATCCCTGGGCGGGGGAAGGCTGTCGGCTGACCAGGGTGACTTGTTTGAAACAAGCCCCTTAAACTTAAGATCAGTTTCCTGCAGGAACCAGGACAGAGGTGAAAGTGTGGTTAAAGCAACCGATAGGGCAACTTGGCCATGGTGCAGGGACACCCAGACAGGCATGGCCCGAAGGTCACCTCTTTCTTTTTTTCTGGGTAATTAAGTTTTTTCTTTCAAATCATGTTTCTGGTAGCAAGAGGGAAACAAGCTCTGAATAAAGTACCTACAGTAATTCAAGAAAAAAAGAAAAGGGAAGAGAAGGAAAACAGAATATTTGAAGATGGCTTATAAACAGTGGGAAACTAGGAGAAATCCCACAGACAGGAGTCAGGGCCTTCTAACCTAGAGAGGCTCCAGGGCACTAGAGGGAGGTGGCAAGTCTGGGGGCAGTGGTCCTGCCTGCTCTCACACCACTCTGGCTCTTCCCCTGGGGGCTGGCTGAGTTCCACAGGAAATGGCAGAAGATAAATCTATGGTCACAGAGAAGGGCAACGGGAAAAGGGAACCCGGAAGGAGTTGGAAATAAACTGCCATGGCTCAGTGCTTTTTCCCTACCCAAGCTGAGTCATGTAGGACAAAGGGCACAGGACCAAAAGCCAGGTCCCTGGTCCACCACTCCCAACTCAGTAAGGGGGCAGAGGGACAGGTCATTTGCCCTCTTGAGCCCATCTGGAAAATGGAGATCATTGTTGAGGACATACATAAACTCTGAAAAAGAGAAATCACATTGCAAATAGAACATAATGTATTTTTAAAGTCCTTTGCAACTGGAAATATTTGTGTTTTTATTAGAACCATAGAATGTTAAATTGGAGGGGAACTGAAAAGCCATCTCCTTTAGCAGTTCCCAAACTTGTGGATTTCACAGAACACTACGATTTAAAAACAAGACAAAAGAAACAAACAGAAAAAGAGAAGGGGAAATTAATATAGGATTGCCTAATATTTTTTATTTTGCCAAAAATAAAAAACTACCATCTATTATCAACAAAAAAGGTTTTAAAAGAACATTTTCCCACCAAAAAATAAAACGGGCATAATTTCAAACCAAAGGACAGTCCTTGTCAAGCAGGGGCCGTTGACAACGACATATTCCTGCGTGTGATACCAGGCTACATCTTCCTCTTTGCATTTCCCTGGGACCCATGAAAACATCAGTGATGGGCACTGGTTGCCAGATGGGCATTCGGAATCCACTGATCTAATCCCAGCACTGGAGTGATTATTCCCCCATTAAAAAAAACTTTGCTACAGTATTAAGTTTGAATTAGGGCCTGAACGAACTTTTTGTTTGCGCAGACCCCTCCTCCGCACTCAGACATAAACTTCCACTGCCTTCATGTAAATGAGACTCCGTGGGGGGAACAGTCCTCCCCTCCTGCAGCCAGGCAACCACTTGGCTCACAGGAGCCATCAAGTATCTCGGGCTTGCAAGTGAATAGAGTACCCCAACACACAATCATTTCCTAAGAGAAAGGAGGAAAGCAGAAAGTTTGCACCAAACAAGGGTGTCCTTCCCCTGGGGCCTCCTAACTGCCACGTCCAACCCTCTCTCAACTCCGAAAACTTAAAAGCAGGTAACGGCTCCTCACACAGCCGCCGGCCCACCGCAGTGTCGGGCAAAACAATCCCCACAGCCCCGTCCTCTGCTCCAGAGTCCTCCCCAGTTAGGGAGTGTCCAGGAGGGGCTGGGATCGGAGGCGTTGCCTGAGGGCGCCTGAGGGGCGCTCTCGAAATGTAAATCGCCGGATGAAGTCTTTAGAAATGTGATGGGCAAGTTCCAGGAGGGCCCGTGGCTCAGAACTCGAGTCTCCCCTCGGGCTTGCGGCGGCTTGGGGGAGGGCGCAGACGGTAGCATCCTTAAAAGAAGGCGGCTGGCCTTGGCGCTGTGAGACTTTAGGATTCGCCGTGGGGCCCTATGTACCCGCGGTTCCAGGGCACGAGCCCTCCGGAGTCGCAGTGGCCCCACGCCATGGCTCCAGGGAGGGTTCCGGGGCTTAAGCCTCCCGCTGCCCTTCGCTTCCCCGGGACCAGGGCACCGGCGGCATCGTAGCGCGCCTCCCAGCAGCCAGCCCGCACGCCCCCGGCCGGCCACAAGGGCCGCTTTGTGCCCGCGAATGCAGGGCCCCGGCCCCAAAGCAGGGCTGGCGGGGGCCCTCCCCGCGCCCTGGGCGCGGGCGCTCGCGGGCTAGGTCAGCAGACGGGCCAGGCTGTTTACACAGGAAGGGAAGGCTCCTCCTCACTCCGGGAGGGGACCGGAGATGGACAACAGCCCTGCGGGGCTGCTGCGGGCTGCGTGCACCGGGTGGCGCACGCAGTTCAGAAGCGTCCCGCACGGCTGTCCCCATCAGGGGACTCACCAGGGAGTGCCCCGAAGGCGCCCTCCGCCCTCGGGCAACGCCTCCAGTCCCAGCCCTCCGAGACGCCTGCAGGGGGCTGCGAGCGCGACAAAGTTTCTTTCTGCACAGTTGGCCGCGCGGCGCCCGGCGCGACTTACCTGGGAGCCGGGGCACTAGTGCGCAGAGCCCGAGGAGGCAGGCGTACAGGGGCGCCGGGGCCCGAAGCATGGTGGGGTGCCGGCTCAGCGGCGGCGCGGGCGCTGCACTCCGCGGGGGCCGAGGGCGGGGGGCGGCAGCCGCATGCCCCGCGCGCAGCCAGGGGTCACAGCGCCCGCGGCTGGGCGGGAGGTGGTGGCGGCTGCGCTGGCCCGCGCCCCGCCGCCACCATCCC
Organism: Avahi laniger; assembly: GCA_963575035.1. Lineage (NCBI taxonomy): Eukaryota > Metazoa > Chordata > Mammalia > Primates > Indriidae > Avahi > Avahi laniger. Next base: position 10,526 of record CAUYSK010093731.1, read on the forward strand.
TCCCGGACCGCTCACAGCCGAGTCCCGGGCCCACCGCTGCTGGCCGGGACGCCTGGGTTGTCGCCGCTCGGGACGTCCCCGGCGGGCGGCTCTGGGCAGGGGAGGGGCTTGCTCCGCGCTCCGGCCGCGACTTTGCTAGGAGACGCGCCCCGCGCCGAGGCTCCCCTGCGCGCCGGCACACTCTGCCCTTCGCCTCCGCCCCTTCCCTTCCTCCCCGCGGCCCGCCAGGCTCCACTTTCCTCCCCTTCTTTCTCCTCCCCTTCTCTCCCCTGCCAGGCCCCCGCCCGGCCGCCAGACGGTCAGTTTACGGCGAGGCGGGGTGGGGCGGGGCGAACTCTGGGCCGGGCCAGCTCCGCCCTGCGCGGGGACCCGCTGGGGACTGGAGGCCCGACGGCGCCCAGGTGGAAGTCCCTTCCGGCGCACTTGTAGGGTGGGGAGTTCGCAACAACTAGGTAGGGCCCGTTCCGGTTTCTCTCTTGCCTGTCGCTGCGGGAAGGGGGCGGGGCACGCTCCATTCGGCGAGCCGAGATTGCTCGGGCCAAAGGCAGTTGCGGAGGGAGAGCAGGTACTGTGGAGTCCGGCCGTGACCGTCTCGTCCTCTCAAAGCTGCAGGGGCAGCCGGGCCCTCGCCGGAGATTGGACTCTGGTGCCCGCGCGTGCACCTGAAGGCGACGATCTGCATGGGGAAAGGAGAGCTCGGGGGCATGGAGGCACAGGTAAAGCCCACTTTTCACTTATTAACGTTTTACCCTTTGCGAGGAGTCTAGACTGGCCAATATGCCATTTTCTCTACTGACACGCTGGCGGTCTCGGTGACCAAACTGATGAACTGGAAAGCAGATGCTCAGACTTTCGTCCATCTTGTCATTTACGTCTGAGCTGGATCTGAAATTGCCAATGAGGGGTAGAGTGGCGGTACTCAGAGGCAACTCATGCAAAGGGTACGTTGGCCTTGGCTTGACCAAGGATGAGTTGAGACTGGAATGGTTTCTAGGCTAGATAAGAGGAGGCATTCGTGTAGAGGGAAGGTAATAATAGGACACCTGACACGTACAGGGAATACACTGCCTGCCAGGCACTATTCTAAACCCTTTGCCTGTCCGACAACACTATTCCCATGTGAGAAATCCAAGGGACTGAAGGGTTGTCATGCTGAAGGAAGTGACAGCGGGGATGCCTCTTCCAAAAGCTCAGAATGGCTTGACTAAAAGCAGAAGCCGTAAGAAGTAAGGAGCAAAGTGATCTCACCTTTGCAGGTTGGGGACCATTTAGAAGGATTGGTTGGAGGACGAGGGGGAGAATGGTCCTAACTGCCCAGCTTAAGGAATTTGGATCTTAATGTTTATTTGTGGCCCCCAAACTCCACCAAGGTGGCGACTCAATGCCGGAGGAAGTAAACTTATTCTTGTAGTACGGTATAGTGTGCCTGGGAGAAATAGGAAGCAGTCTATAGCAAGCGCCAAATTTCACTGAAGGCCAGCATTTCATCCTTAAACTGCATGCAAATATTATCGTATTCTATAATATCCTCACATTTGTTCTGTTGTCCCCAAACATTTTCCAGTAAAACTGGTGTTGCAGAAGCTGCCCCGGGCTTATCTTGGGACTTAACAGCCTTTCAGTGCAGTGGCCTTGGAGCTACTCTCATCCCAGCTTGTGAGGCAGTGGTTATAAAAAATAGGAAGCCAGTGAAGGACTTTGAACTGGGAGATGTCATATGCCAAGTGGTGATTTTAAAAGATTTTTCTGGCTGAGATGTGTGGGATGTATTAGATGGAAGGAGAGCAGAGTCCCAGAAACTAGATAAATGTTGCATTATGCAATAATAATTCGCATATATCAAGCATTCTTTAAGTTTGGGCCCTGTGGTGGCAGAATCTTCTGTGCATCCCCTTCCCTACCCCAACTCGGGTGCTTCACACACTGTTGAAATATCCACTTTGGCTCAGATGCAACGCAGACCACCATTTGCCTGGACTGCACCTGGAAAATGCTACAATCAAACCTGCCCTGCTCCCATCCTCGCCAGCCCCTTTCTGTCCTACCTGGTGGTTCCCTGCACTCCAACCTGCCCAGACCTGCCACTAAATTCCAAGTGATCCAGGCTGTGTTATCTTAACGCTGGTTTGAAGATGCCTTTTCTAATTCCTCTGAGCTTTTGCTTTCTGGGTTTGTGCCTTTTTTCCTGTCCAAGAACCCTTCGTTCTTTTTATTACTGATTAAATTTAGCATGCATTGATGGCTCTGCTCAAGCAAGGGGACAAGACAATGCTCTCCCCATAGCGGCTGGAACAGTTTCCTTTGTGGCTACCTCAGGAACATTCCATGTTTGATTACTGCTGAGCTTCTGGGCCCGAAGGAGGCTGCTAGTAGATCAGTTTGACTCTGGGGGTCTGAGCATGGATAACTCAGAGAAATTTTATGTTTGTTGTTGTTATTTTAAAATATGATTAATTCCTCAAGAATTAAATATAGAATTACCATATGATCCAACAACCTTAGATTTGGGTATATGTAATTGAAAGCAAGGACTCAAGTAGATACTTGTACACCAGTGTTCACAGCAGAATTATTCACAATAGCCAAAAGAGGAAAGCAGACCAATTGTCCGTCAAGAGATGAATGGAAAACAAAATGTAGTCCAAACATACAATGGAATATCATTCAGCATAAAAATGAATGAAATTCTGACATATACTGCAACGTGGAGGAACATCATGCTAAGTGAAATAGGCCAGACACAAAAGGACAAATAGTGTATGATTCCACTTACCTGAGGTACCCAAAATAGGCAAATGCATAGAGACAGAAAGTAGAATAAAGGTTACCAGGGGCTGGAGGGAAGGGAAGAATAGGTATATAGAATGTGTACATAGTTTCAGTTTGGGATAATGGAAATGGTCTGGAAATGTATGGTAGTAATGGTTGTACAACAGGGTGACTGTACTTAATGCTACTGAATAGTAAACTTAAAAATTGTTAAAATGGTAAATTTTATGTTATGTATATTTTACCAGTAAAAAAAAACCTTAGAAATCAGATTAATTAAATGCTTCCTGGCCGGGCGCGGTGGCTCACACCTGTAATCCTAGCTCTCTGGGAGGCTGAGGCGGGCGGATTGTTTGAGCTCAGGAGTTCGAGACCAGCCTGAGCAAGAGTGAGACCCCGTCTCTACTAAAAATAGAAAGAAATTATCTGGACAGCTAAAAATATATATATAGAAAAAATTAGCTGGGCATGGTGGTGCATGCCTATAGTCCCAGCTACTTGGGAGGCTGAGGCAGGGGGATCGCTTGAGCCCAGGAGTTTGAGGTTGCTGTGAGCTAGGCTGATGCCAGGGCAACAGAGCCAGACTCTGTCTCAAAAAAAAAAAGCTTCCTATTTCACAATTCAGATTTACATAGTAACTCACTCCCAAAGTGGGTTGTCATATGGGGCAATTCAATTTATAATCCAGGCAGAAAATATTTACTGATACACAGCTGCAATTTAACACGGGGATAAAAATTCAAAGGGGGAAAAACAATAATCCTACAGTATTCTCCTTAGTTTGAGTAATATATGCTTAATTTACTCTGCTTTTGATAGACATGCCTAGGATTTGTCACAGTGCAAGAAATGAATGACCCTGATGACAAAGTATTACAAAATTCTTTTGTGGAGATCGACAGGCCTATGACACATGTATACAATTTTCTTTAATGTTAAGATTAACTTTTTTTAAATACCAAATTATACTCTTTTTCACAGGAAAATGCTCTGTCAAAGGTTTTTCTTTCCCTGTGCCCCATGGTCCTGGTTAGGAAAAAATAATCCCTAGGCCAGCTTTCAGAGTTTACGGCCAACACAGGATGCTGAGGACAGACCTAAAAGCAGCATCCAGATAATGGATGAACACAAGCGACAAGCAGACGACAGGCTCCAGGAGCACACTGGTTCCCTGTTAGTGAAGAAGAGCCTATTATGTTATCGGGCATATGGTAAGATCCTCAGCAATTTTTTCCTGTTTGTTTATTTGGGGGTCAAGCATGCATACTGTGGTTATGCCGAGTATGAGGCGGGTGGAATTTCACAGTGAGATGGAATACCAAACAAGTCATGACAGAAACGTTCAACACAGGGCAAGGTGTTGCTGTTTGTTGTTGATGCTCTTAATGTGCAAATGTAGCTGTAAGCCATAGAAATGTCATATTTCTATGAGGCTTTAAGAAGCACACACAAGCATTTTAAACTTCTTTATGCAATAGCTAGCGCACCCTTGGTAAATAGGTCATGTGTTTGCAACCTCTCTGATCATGTAATTACCAATTCTGAAAATACTCATTAATTATTATATCTTTCTGAGAGTAATTTTTCAAAGGTTAGTTTTGAAAATATTGTTAACATTCTTTTTTTTTTTTTTTTTAATTTGTTAATTTATTTCAGCATATTATGGGGGTACAGATGTTTCTGTTACATATGTTGCCCTTGCCCCCACTTCCCTCCCTAAGTCCGAGTTTCAAATATGTCCATCATTTGGGTGGTGCACATATATATATTTTTATAAACCTCTCCTAGCCCCAGGATTTTGGATTTTCTTTTTAAATCTCACTCTAGCCAGTTGAATGACACCTAAAAAAATCCTCACTATATCAAATATCTCTGCTTTAAA
>CAUYSK010093732.1:0-30720 GCA_963575035.1 Avahi laniger
GATTCAACTAGAAAAAACTCTTAGACATGAAAATTGCTGCATCAAAGGAAATTTATCTTTTGAAACTTTAATCAGTGATCTCAAATTATCCTCCAGAAAGATGATTTAATATTTGCACTGGTGGCCAGGCGCGGTGGCTCACGCCTGTAATCCCAGCTCTCTGGCAGGCCGAGGTGGGCGGATTGTTCGAGCTCAGGAGTTCGAAACCAGCCCGAGCAAGAGCGAGACCCCATCTCTACTAAAATTAGAAAGAAATGAATTGGACAACTAAAAATATATAGAAAAAATTAGCCGGGCATGGTGGCGCATGCTTGTAGTCCCAGCTACTCGGGAGGCTGAGGCAGTAGGATCGCTTGAGCCCAGGAGTTTGAGATTGCTGTGAGCTAGGATGATGCCACGGCACTCTAGCCCAGGCAACACAGTGAGACTCTGTCTCAAAAAAAAAAAAAAAAAAAATTTGCACTGGTATTATGCCTATGCCTATCTTGATGCCTATTTTGCTACTAAAGTGTTCTTTCTTAGAATGTCTCATAGTTAATTTCAAAAGGACATTCTAGTTTTTGCTAGATTCATACAAGATCCATTAGTGAGGGACAAGAAAAGTTAGAGTAGTATCTATGGGGCTCCTGGCTTCACTCTAGCCACTCACAGGAAGTTTTAGGGATAGAAGAAGGTATTAATATGAGCAAAAGTTTGTGACAATCTTATTCCTGATCTACCTTCTGATTACGGGGATTGATTGGCTGGACTTTGCTATGGCTGATGAGCAGCAATCAAAATGGGTTCGCTGGAATTTACATAGGGGCATCTGTCAGGCCAAAAATCTAAGCCATCAGATTAAAAGGGAATGACAGTTATCAAGTACTTAGCACAGAGCCTGACATACAGGTGCTTAATACATTTTAGCTATTATTAATTTATACTTAGAACTATCAAGTCCTCCAACTTAAGGAATTCTGTCCCACAGCAAGTCCAGTGTGGGCATCTCCTTTACCACGTACTTGCTCAGTGATTACCCTTTTGGGCACGAAAACTCTTCTTTGGTCAGAGCTGCATAGCTAAGCTCAGGCTTACGTCGCTTATCCAATATGTGCAGCTGAGCTTGAATGACATTGGTAACAGCAAAACATCCAGCTTTTTAGAAAAGGTATTTTCCTGTGGCAGCACGTAATATGTATTTTTTCCCCCAAAACTTACCAAGGTGAATATAGGTCTGGCTTTTATACTTCAAATTAGTCATATTTTTATTGCTCAAATTATTTTGTATTATAGTCTGATCCTTTTTCTTTGTTTCTCTTCGTTACGAACCAGGTAAAAGTTTATTGTGTTAATGTTGACAGAAAATTCATTTTGGTGTTGAACTTTTTACATGCAGTATTCATAGTATTTTTCCAAAATGTCTCTTAATCTGTACCCAGATGTCTATAAAATGTCTTTTTTATTTGCCGGGGTTGTGGGGGAGGTGTGTGGAGAGAACACTTATGCTCCCAGTTTCCATTAAATTCAAAATCCCTTAAAGAAAATGTTTCATGCCTTTTTCATCTCTAAACCCAGCACCTACCACGGTGCCTGATGCATCATAGGTGCTCAACACATGTTCATCAAGCCAAACTGAATATGATACATTTCCTAGCACCTGCAATATCAAATTTCATAAAGGGTTAAATACAAATGAAGAAAAATAGTTGTTGCTTTACTTTTTCTTGGCTCATTGAATCAATCTTTCCTCCCTGGTCTTTCTAACAGGGTTTCTTATATTTCTGGGGCTAGGCAAGCAGTAGGATACAGTAAAAAATCAGAATAACCAATCCTTTGGCTGTCTTAAATTTAACCATTTATGTTTACGTATGATCTCTTTGAAGATCCTTTTAAAAATACGTTAAATGCGAGGTACAATATTTCAATATATTATGCTGCGTTTCCTTAAAGGACCAGAAAGTACTGACCACACACATTTTCTCTCTATTCTGCTGTGAGGAGATTGCTATCACTGTTTTCAGAAAATGAAGCCACTCTAATTCCAAAGAGTTCAAATTGTTGTCAGAAATATTGCATTGCCTAATCTTGTACAATAAACAACAAGTTTCAGTTGGCCCCGCAGAGATTGTTGGGAGGGCGATGTTGTTCCCTTGAAGCTGCTGTTCAAGAGATGTTAGTAGTATCTATGTGTCACCTGAAAATTAGTCAGTTGCTAGTTGCATCTCTGAGAAAAGTTATATTGAATTGGGGTCTTGAACCCCACCAAATTCTCTATTGCCTAAATGCAAAGCACTTAGGACCACCCTGTTTGTCAGAGCAAACAGCACCGTGTAGTTGCTAGCTTCATGGGATGATAGCAGGTATGCTTGTCTTGTTCTTGCTCTTACGAAGGAAACACTTTCACACTTTGCCATCAAATACCACGTTTGTCATAGGCTTCTGTAGATACTTTATCAGGTTCCTTTCTATTCCTAGTTTGCTAAGGATTTTTTTCTTATGAAGAGATATTACTAAATTATTTGGCAGCTAGATCTACTTCGAGTAATGTCTCACCTTTAAGTATGTTTTATCTTATATTATCTATTCAGTATTTTTCTTATTTGCCTGATATATTTTTCTCTATTTTCTTACTTTCAGAACTCACCTTATCTATTTTTTTTAAAGAATACCATTCAATGACTTTAGTAAATTTTTAGAGTTACATCCATCAGCACAATCCAGTTTCAAAACATTTTTATCATCCCAAGGAGTTCCGTCATGCTCGTTTGCAGTTAATCTCTGCTCCTACCCTCAGCCCCAGACAACCAATTAATTATTTGCCTTTTCTGATTACAAATGTACCTTTTTGGATATTTCAATTAAATTCAATTATATTCTGTAGTCTTTTGATTCTGGCTTCTTTGATTCAACATAGTTTTGACATTCATGTTGTTCATGTTTGTTTCTTTTCATTGCTGAATATTCTATCTTAGGCTATGTTTAAGATCATTTTTTTGTTTCAATATTTTGCAGTAACATAATTTATCCTGCTCAAGATTCACTGGGATTCTGAAATCTAAAATTCTCCAACAATTCTGCAAAATTCTCAGCCATCATTTTTTTTGGATATTAACTTCCGCCCTATTCTCTTTTCTGATACATATCGCAATACACATATATTCAGAAGCCCAGTAATATAGAAAACAGATTTAGTATATATTAAGACTTCTCATTTTATCCCTCATGTGCTTTAACTTCTCCATATTTTTTATCTCATGATATATTCTGGACAATTTCTTCAGTCTTTTCTATTGGTTCACTTGTGTTTTCTTCTTTGATCTCTAATTTGTTGTTTAACCTATACATTGAGTTTTTAATTTATATATATTTTCATTTCTAGAAATTTTATGTATTTGTTTTTTAGAACTGCCTGGATGTTTTTTTCCTTATTCATATATCATTTCTATAAACATACAAAACATACTTTATATTTGGTGTCAGATAATTCCAGTATCTGGAATTTTTGCATTTTTATTTTTTAAATAAATTTAAATTTCAGAATATTATGGGGCTACAAACACTTTGGTTACACATATTGCCTTTGCACCGCCTAAGTCATAGCTACATCCAGGATAATACAAGAGGTATTAATTCACCATTGTTTTTTATGGCTGAGTAGAACTCCATATACCAAATTTTATTAATTCACTCATGTATGATGGGCACTTGGATTGTTTCCACATTTTTGCAATTCTGAATTGTGCTGCTATAAATATTCGAGTGCAGATGTCTTTATCAAAGAATGTCTTTTTTTTCTTTTGGATAAATTTTCAGTAGTGGGATTGCTGGATCAAATGGTAGTTCTACTTTTAGCTCTTTGAGGTATCTTTATATAAGTGTTCCTGTCTCTCCGCATCCACACCAATATTTGTCATTTTGGGACTTTTTAATAAAAGCCGTTCTCACTGGAGTTAAGTGATACCTCACTGTGGTTTTGATTTGCATTTCCCTGATTAGAGATGTTGAGCAATTTTTCATGTTTGTTGACTGTTAGTCTGTTGTCTTTTGAAAGGTTTCTGTTCATGTCCTTTACCTAATTTTTAATGGGGTTGTTTGATTTCTTCTTGTTGATTTTCCTGAGTTTTATGTAGATTCTAGTTATCAGCCCTTTTTCAGATGTGTAGCATGCAAATATTTTCTCCCATTCTGTAGGTTGTCTGTTCGCTCTAATGATAGTTTCCTAGGCTGTTCAGAAGCTTTTTAATTTGATCAGGTCCCGTTTATTTCTTTTTGTCGTTGCTACGATTGCTTTTGGGGTTGTCTTCATAAATTCTTTGCCTAGATCGATGTCTATAAGAGTTTTCCCAACATTTTCTTCCAAAATTCGTATGGTTTCATGTCTTAGGTTTAAGTCTATTATCTATCGCGAGTTGCTTTTGTGAGACATGAGAGGTGCAGGTCCTGTTTCAGTCTTCTATGTGTGGCTATCCAATTTTCTAAGCACCATTTATTGAATAGGGATTCTGCTAGCCAGTATATGTTTTTGTCTGCTTTGTCAAAGATTAGATGGCTATATGAGGTTGGTTTTATATCTGGGTTCTCAGTCCTGTTCTGTTGGTCTATGTCTCTATTCTTGTGCCAGTGCCATGCTGTTTTGGTTATAGTAGCCTTGTAGTATAGCTTGAGGTCTGGCAGATGGATGCCTACCAATTTGTTCTTTTTGCTTAAGATTGCTTTGGCTATACAGGGTCTTCTGTGGTTCCATACACAGCATAGAGTTGCTTTTTCTAGATCTACAAAAAATGATGGTATTTTAAAAGGGATTGCATTGAATCTATAGATCACTTTAGATAGCATAGACATTTTAATAATATTGATTCTGGTAGAGTTTTCCATCTTCTTACATTCTCTGTAATTTCTTAGTGTTTCATAGTTCTTCCTATATAGGTCTCTCACCTCCTTAGTTAAATATATTCCTAAATATTTAATTTTCTTTGAAGCTATCGTGAAAGATATTGCATCTTCGATTTGATTTTCAGCTTGACTATTATTGGTGTATATGAAAGCTATTGCTTTGTGCGTATTGATTTTGTATCTTGAGACTTTACTGAATTCATCTATCCCAGGAGTCTCTTGGTTGAATTCTTGGGGTTTTCTACATGTAATATCATATCATCAGCAAAGAGTGATAGTTTGATCTCTTCTGCCCCCATTTGGATACTCTTAAATACCTTCCCTTGTCTGATTGCTCTGGCAAGGACTTATAGCCCTGTGCTGAATAGAAGTGGAGATAGTGGGCAACCTTGTTTTGTTCCAGTTCTAAGCAGGAATGCTTTTGGTTTTTTCCCATTCAGTATGATGTTGGCTGTGGGTTTGTCATTTTTGGCTTTAATAATTTTGAGGCATGACCCATTTATGCCTGTTTTGTTAAGAGTTCTTATCATAAAAGGGTGCTGAATTTTGTCAAATGCCTTTTCTGTGTCTATTGAGAGGATCATATGATCTTTGTTCTTTTATTAATATGGTGAATTACATTTATAGATTTATGTATGTTAAACCATCCTTGCATCTCTGGGATAAAACCTGCTTGGTCATGTTGAGTTATATCTTTGATGTGCAGTTGAATTTGGTTTGCTAAGATTTTATTGAGAATTTTTACATCTATATTCATATGGGATATTGGTCTGCAGTTTTTTTTCTTATGTCCTTTCCTGGCTTTGGTATCAAAGTGACATTGGCTTTGTAGAATGAGTTGGGGAGGATTCCATCCTTCTCAGTGTTGTGGAATAATTTCTGCAGTATAGGTATCAGTTCTTTTTTTGTAGGTTTGGTAGAATTCAGGTGTGAACCTATCTCATTTGGGACTTTTTTATTGGAAGATTTTTTATTGCTGCTTCAAGTTCAGTGCTTGATATTGGTCTATTCAGGAATTCTATTTCTTCCTGATTGAGCCTAGGGAGATTGTGTGTTTCTAAGAATTTGTCCCATGTTTTCAAGTTTTGGGGCATAGAGATTTTTATATTATTGAAAGATAATGTTTTGTATTTCTGTGATATCAGTTGTGACCTCTCCTTTTCATTTCTAATTGAGTTTATTAAAGTTCTTTCTGCTTCTGGTCAATCTAGCAAGAGGCCTGTCAATTTTATCTTTTCAAAGAACAGGCTTTTTGTTTTATAAATCTTCTGTATAGTTCTTTTATTCTCAATTTCATTAAGTTCTACTCTGATCTTGGATATTTCTTTTCTTCTGCTGGGTTTGGAATTGATTTGCTCTTTTCAAATTCCTTGAGGTAATTCATTAGTTTGTTGATCTGTGATTTTCTTTTGGATGTGGATATTTGAGGCTATGAGTTTTCCTCTCAGGACCACTTTTGCTATATCCCACAGATTTTGATAACTTGTGTCCCCATTATCATTTAGTGCAAATAATCTTTTGATTTCCATCTGAATCTCCTCCTTGACCCAACAATCATTCAGCAATAGATTGTTTAATTTTCATGACTTTGTGTAGAGTTGAGTGTTTCTGTTGGAATTGATTTCTAATTTTATTCCACTGTGGTCCGAGAAGATACATGGTATAATTTCTATTTTTTAAAAGTTTTTGGACTCTGTTCTGTGGCCTAAGATGTGATCAATTTTAGAGAAATTGCCACAAGCTAATGAGAAGAACATATTTTCAGTGTTATTTGGGTGGAATGTTCTGCAGATGTCTGTTAGCCCCATTTGTTCCACAGTTCTGCTTAAGTCCATTGTTTCTTATTTTTTACTTGGAAGACCTGTCCAGTTCTGTCAGTGGGGTGTTGAAGTCCCCAGCTATTATGGCATTGCTATTTATCATTTTGTTTAGATCAAGCAGGATTTGATTTATGTATCTGGGTGCTCCTGTGTTGAGTGCATAAGTATTTAGGATTGTTAAGTCATCTTGTTGAATTTTTCCCTCCATTACTATATAGTGACCATCTTGTTTTACTTTTTTTGCTTTAAAGTTTATGTTACCTAATATAAGAATGGCTACACCACTTTTCTTTGGGTTTCCATTTGCTCAGAAAATTGTTTTCCATTCCTTCACCTTGAGTCTGGATATGTCTTTGTGGGTAAGATACATTTCCTGGAGATAGCAGATACTTGTTTTTTTAATCCATTCAGCCACCCTATGTCTCTTCAGTGAGCAATTCAGGCCATTCACAGTTATTGAGAGAATTGATACAGGGGTGGATTTCTATTTATTTGGGTGGACTTCTATTGTTTTGTTTTACCTCTTAAACCATTGCAGAATCGGGGTTCTGGACTTTATCTTTTAGGTGATTTTACACTGGTGGGTGTCTATTGCTCTGATCAGCGTGTAATGCAGGTCTGAGTACTTCCCGCAGGACAGGTCTGGTCTTCACAAATTCCATCAGTGATTGCTTGTTGGGGAAGGTCTTTATTTCTCCCTCATATAAGAAGCTTAGTTTTTCAGGATAAAAAATTCTAGGATGGCCATTATTCTGTTTTAGAAGACTGAAGATGGGTCCCCAGTCCCTTCTGGATTATAAGGTTTCAATTGAGAAGTCTACAGTTAGTCTGATAGGTTTTCTTTTGTAGTTACCTGCTGTTTCACCTTACTGCTAGGATTGCCTCTTTTGCGTTTATTTTGGCCAGTCTCTAACTATGTGATATGGTGATTGTCTTTTCACATTGAACCTCCCAGGAGTCCTGTATGCTTCTTGTACCTGAAAATCTAGATTTCTGGCTAGGCCAGGGAAATTTTCCTCAATTATTCCTTTGAACAGATTTTCCAGCCCTTATGTATTTTCTTCTTCACCCTCAGGGATACCTGTGATTCTTATATTTGGCCTCTTTAAAAAAAATCCCACATTTCTTGTATGCTTTGTTCATTCCTCTTGTTTCTGTGTTCTTTCCCTTCGATTGATTTCTTTAGCTCATAGGTGTTATCTTCAAACTCCGTGATTCTTCTGTGTGATCCAGCCTATTCTTAAAGCCTTCCCCCGTGTTTTGTAATTCCTTGAATGCCTCTTTCATTTCTAGAATTTTTGATTTTTCCATAATATGATTTATTTAGAGAATTTTTCATTTATTTCCTGCATTGTTTTTTGTGGCTTCTTTGTATTTGGTTTCTATTTTCTCTTGAATTTCATTGCTCTTTCTTACAATTCATATTTGAAATTCTTCATCTGTCAGGTTAACCATTTTGTTTAAGTTGGTATCTGTTGCTGCGGAGCTAATAATTTCTTTTGGGGATGACTGTTTGCTCTGGTATTTCATATTTACTGAATTCTTCTGCTGATTCTTTTTCATCTGGCCTCTTGGTTGAGAAGTGAGGGTGCTAGAGCTGGTTTATGGCCCTTGCTGCAAGTCCCCAAGAATCATTCCCTGCTAGTGCCCAGGAGAGGAGCACTGGTCCTAAATTGCCTTAGGTTTTAATAAGATCGATGAACCTCTTGTGTTACCTCAGAACTGTTGTCTTCACCTCTTCCCAATGGAGTGTAGTTTGGTCCCCCAGCTTAAGCTCCAAGCTGGTGGATTGTACTTGTGGTATGAATCCACTGCTCCCTAGTAGCTTGGGATGGAAAGCACTATGTTTTGCTATGGGGTTGTTCCTGCTGTCATTGATTATAATTTGCATGGAGCCAGTTACTGAAGTAATCTATTGTGTCCATGGTAGGCTCTGGTCTCCCAGGTAGGGTATACGAATGCTCCAAGCTTTGAGAGGGGCCATGTAGCTTCCAGGGGTTGCTTGGACCCTGCTGCCCCCTGAGGTCGGGAGAGGAGCAAGATTGATTGTAGCTGGGGTGAGAGAGCCTGGTTGTGTGAGCTCTTATGGGGCTCAGAGGTTGCTTATCTGGGCGCTAGGGGGAGCCACTGATATGGAGTTCAGGGCTGTCTCTCCAAGCTTGGAGGGCTACTTCTGATGGGAAGGGCCTACTTGTGTGATTGCTGAGGCGTGTAGCTAGGTTTTTCCATCCCTGTTCACAAACCTGGGCACTTTCCCCTTGGATCAGTCCACTTGTGTTTCCTCTCTGCCCAAAATGGGCTCTTGAGCTTCCCTAACGTTCGTGTGTCTGGCTCACTGGCGTGTGTCTCCATGTGTTGCTGGCAGATGGTGGATCTCTGATTGTGCACCCCCTTTCCACCACTAGACCCCAAGGCAAGGCAGGTGGGCCTCTCTATCCCCAGAAGTCTCTGCCAGGGGATGCTCCCACCTGGAGAATAGTGGCAGCTTCAGGAACTCTTGGTTCAAGCTGAACTCCCTGTTGAAGGGGTTGGGGCAGCTGCTCGGATTCAGCCTGCTGCTGCACCTGAGGCATTTAGTTGCCATGGGAACCAGTACTTATGCAGATTGAGTCACAATGGCACAGCAGACTCCAATATGGTTGTTTTGGGGGGAGGGAGGATGGGGCTCACCCACAGAACCCTGCTCTCTTATGCTCCTCCACACCGCTCCTGATGGGCACAGGCTTTCACTCACTGTCTGACCCTGGAACCAGGATCCTCTCCCTCATGCCTCACCACCCTGCCGTCTATGCTGTCAGCAGGTGAATGCGGCAAATGCCTGCGGGCGGGGGGGATCACATACTGAGGTTGCCCTGCTGGCTGGGGGTGGAAACATGTCCCGGGCACTGAAAGCAGGTCACTCAGCACAGAGAACTGCAGCGGCTTCAGTGGTTTGGGGAAGGGGCTGTGGAGTTCCTGCACTGCTCTCGAGTTTGGAGAGCCATCTCTCCACCCCTGTGCAAGCCATGGCCACAGAGGCACACTGCCCTCCTCTCCAAGCCGTGGTGGTGGCTATGCTGACTGAGGCAGGCTGGACTGGGAGTGTGCCCTTGCTGCAGGGAGCCAAGTTACTCAGTGCAGGGCACTTTGGTTGCTATGTGGTGGTTGCCGCCACGCAGCTACTACGAGTGGCTTGGGCCAAAATTACTTCCTGGGATGCCAGGAGTGGAGGAGGTGCAGAGGAGGAGGCATCCAGCTGCAGGGATGCTGACTTTCTGGTCTCTCCTGGCACTCCCCTATGGAATAAGAGTCCGGCTGCAGGCCTGAGGCACCTGGGTGGGGGAGGGAGGAAACCCTTACCTTTTCCCTGGGCTCTGGAACTTCCTGGAATTAGTTCACACTGATTATTCCCTTATATCTTCCTCTCTCTCAGCTGCTCGGTTCTTCCTGGTGGTGTTCCCACACTCCACTGCTGTCTATGCCTGGAGTCCACTTCCGAACAGTAATCACTCTCCACTCTCCTTAGTCTAATCCTCAACTCGTCTGCCAGGGAGTCCGACAAGCTTTGTCTCTAGTCAGCCATCTTGGCTTTCCTTTTTATTTTCATAGAATTAGAGGGTGCAAGTTGAATTCTGTTACATGTATATACTGTATAGTAGTGAAGTCTGGACTTTTGTATTCATCCCCTGGATAGTGTACATCGTACCCAATAGGTAATTTTGCATTCCTCACCGCCTCCCACCCTTCCCCCTTTTGAGTTCCCAATGTCCATTATACCACCCTATGTGTCTTCGTGTAGTCATAGTTGAGCTCCCATTTACAAATGAGAACTTGTGGTGTTTATTTTTCTGTTCCTGAGTTTTTCACTTAGGATAATGGCCTCTAGTTCTATACATTTTGCTGCCAAAGACATTATTTTATTCTTTCTTATGACTGAGTAGTACTCCGCTATGTATTAACATATATATCACATTTTCTTTATCCACTCATCAGGTGATGAGCACTCAGATTGGTTTAATATCTTTACAATTGTGAATTATGCTGTGATAAACATATAAGTGCAGGTATTTTTTTCATATAGTGATTTATTTTCCTCCGAGTAGATACCTAGTATCGATTGCAGGATCGATTGGTAGATCTACTTTTAGGTTTTTGAGAAACCTCCATGCTGATCTCCCTAGAGGTTTTACTAATTTACATTCCTACCAATTAGTGTATAAGTGTTCCTTTTTCACTGTATCCATATCAACAGCTATTTTTTTTGACTTTTTAATAATGGTTATTCTAATTGGAGTAAGATAGTATATTATTGTGGGTTTAATTTGAATTTCTCTGATTACATTAATTTGCATTTATCTGATTAGTGATGGCGAGAATTTTTTCATGTTTTTTGGTCATTTGTATACCTTTTGAAAAATTCCCTTTCATGTTGTTTGCCCACTTTTTAAGGGAACTGTTTTTTTCTCACTGAATTGTTTGAGTTCCTTGCAGATCCTGGATATTAGTCCTTTGTTGGACACATAGTTTGCAAATATTTTCTCCCATTATGTAGGTTGTCTATTAACTATTTTGATTATTTCTTTTGCTGTGCAGAAGCTTCATAGTTAAGTCCCACTTTTCTATTTTTGTTTATATTGCATTTGCTTTTGGGATCTTAGTCATAAATTCTTTGCATAGGCCAATGTACAGAAAAGTTTTTCTTGGTTTTATTCTAGGATTTTTATGGTTTCAGCTCTTACATTTAAGTCTTTCATCCATCTTGAGTAAATTTTTATGTATGGTGAGAGACAGGGATCTAATTTCATTCTTCTGCCTGTGGCTCTCCAATTTTCTCAGCCTATTTATTGAAAATGTGTCTTTTCCCTAGGGTATGTTTTTGTCTGCTTTGTTGAAGATCAGTTGGTTGTACGTGTTTGGCTTTATTTCTGGTTTCTCTATTCTGGTTCATTGATCTATGTGTCTGATTTTCTGCTAGCACCATGCTGTTTTTGTTACTCTATCCTTGTGGTATAATTTGATGTCGGAATGCGATTTCTCCAGCTTTGTTCTTTTTGCTTAGGAAAGCTTTGGCTATTCAGGCTCTTTTTTGGTTCCATCATTTTAGAATTGTTTTTTTCTAATTCTGTGAAAAATGTTGATATTTTGATAGGAATTGAACGTGTAAATTCCTTTGGGCAGTATGTTCATTTTAACAATAGTCTTCCAATCCCATGAGCATGGGATATTTTTCCATTTCTTTATCTATAACTTCTCTCATCAGTGATTTGTAGTTCTCCTTTTAGAGCTCTTTTACTTTCTTTGTTAAATTTATTCCTAAGTATTTTATTTTATTATATTTTTAGAGTTATTGTAAGTGGGATTGAGTTCTTGATTTGATTCTCAGCTCGTCATTGTTGGTGTATAGAAATGCTATTGATTTTTGCATGTTGATTTCATATCGTGAGACTTTGTTGAATTCATTTATCAAATCTAGCAGTCTTTTGGAGGAATCCTTCGGGTTTTCTAAGTATAAATAATATCATCAGCAAACAGGGTACTTTGACCTCCTCTTTTTCAGTTTGGACGGCCTTTATTTCTTTCTCTTGCCTGATTACTCTAGCTAGGACTTCCAGTACTATGTTGCATAGAAGTGATGAAAGTGGGCATCTGTATCTTGTTCCCATTCTCAGGGGGAAGGCTTTCTGCTTTCCCCATTCAGTATGATGTGGGCTGTGGGTTTGTCATACATGGCTTTTATTATTTTCAGGTATGTTCCTTCCATACGAAGTTTGAGGGTTTTTATCATGAAAGGGTGCTGAATTTTATCAAATGCTTTTTCTGCATCTATTGAAATGATTTTATGGTTTTTGTTTTTAATTTTGTTTGTGGTGAATCACATATATTGACTTGATATGTTGAACTATCCTTGCATCCCTGGGATGAAACCCACTTGATAGTGGTGAATTATCTTTTTGATGTGCTCTTGGATTTGGTTTGCTAGTATTTTGTTGAGAATTTTTGTGTGTCTGTTCATCAGAGATATTGGTCTGTAGTTTCTTTTGTTGTTGTTGCTCCCTTTCCTGCCTTTGGTATCAGGGTGATACTGGCTTCATAGTATGAGTTAAGGAGAATTTTCTCCTTCTTGGTCTTTTGGTACAGTTTCATTAGGATTGGCGCCAGTTCTTCTTTGAACATCTGGTAGAATTCAGCTGAGAATCTAACTTGTCCTGGGCTTATTTAGGGGGAGGGGAGATTTGTTTATTACTGATTTGGTCTCACTACACATTGTTAGTCTATTCAGGAGTTCAATTTCTTCCTGGTTCAATTTTAGGAGGTTGTATGTTTTCAGAAATTCATTTATTTCCTGTAATTTATAGTTTGTGAGTCATAATAATCTCTGATCTTTTGTATTTCTGTGGTATCAGTTGTGATATCTCTTTTTTCCATTTCTGATTGTTTATTTTGATCTTCTCTCTTCTTGGTTAGTCTAGTTTATCAATTTTGTTTATCTCTTTGAAGAACCAACTTTTTGTTTCATTGATCTTTTGTATTTTCTTTTGTTCTCTGTTTCGTTTTAGTTCTTCTCTGATCTTTGTCATTTTTCTTCTTTGTGTTTGGTTTGTTCTTGTTTTTCTAGTTCCCTGGGGTGTGATGTTAGGTTAATTTGTGGTCTTTCTACTTTTTTGATGTAGACATTTAATGCCGTAAACTTCCCTCTTAGCACTGCTTTTGCTATATCCCATGGGTTTTGGTATATTGTGTTTTTATCTTCATTTATTTCAAAACATTGTAAAATTGATGTCTTTCTTTGATTTAGTGATCATTCAGGAGCATATTGTTTAATTTCTACCTATCCATATAGTTTCCAAAGTTCCTCTTTGTATTGATTTCTAGCTTTATTTCACTATGGTCCAAAAAGATACTCGATATGATTCATTTTTTTTTTTTAAATTAAGACTAGTTTTGTGGCCTAACATGTGGTCAATCTTCAAGAATGTTCCATGTGCTAGTGAAAAGAATGTGTATTCTCTAGTTGGGTGTTATGTTCTATAAATGTTAAATCCATTTGGTCTAAAGCCGAATTTAAGTCCAGGGTTTCTTTGTTAATTTTCTGTCTTGATGATCTGCTTAGTGCTGTGAGTGGGGTGTTGAAAACCTCCACTTTTATTGTGTTGCTGTCTATCTCTTTCTTTAGCTCTAGTAAATATTTAGGATTTTTATATCCTCTTGCTGAATTGATCCCTTTATCATTATATAATGACCTTCTTTGTCTTCCCCCCCCCCACTGGTTTTGATTTAAAATCTGTTTTATCTAAGTATACATACTCTGCTCACTTCCAGTTTCCGTTTGTGTGGAATATCTTTTTCCACCTCTTTATTTTCAATCTATGTGTGTCTTTGTGTGAGTTTTTTGTAAGGAGTATATTGTTGGATTTTTTTTGTCCATTCTGCTAATCTGTATTTTTTTAAGTGGAGCATTTAATCCATTTACATTGAAGGTTAATATTGATATGTCAAACTTTATTCTTGTCATAATTATTTTGTAGTTTTATAAATTCTTTTTTTGTCTTTGTGGTTTGCTGAGCTTCTATTGTGTTACCATTTAATTCCTTTTCCTCCTTTGTGTGATTATTTTATCTTCAGTTTTGTATTTTCATGTGTTTTCTTGATGGTGAATATTGGCCTTTGTTTCCATGTTTAAGAAACCCTTTGAATATTTCCTGTAGGGCCGGTCTAGTGGTGACAAATTCTCTGTTTGCTTGTCTTGGAAAGACTTCGTTTTTCCTTCATTTATGAAGCTTATTCTGGCAGGATATAAAATTCTCAGCTGACAGGTTTTTTTCTTTCAGCATTTTGATACGCTATTTCATTCTCTCCTGGCCTGTAAGGTTTCTGCTGAGAGGTCCACTGTTAGTCTGATGGCATTTCCTTTATAGGTGACTAGGTGCTTTGCTCTTGCTAATTTTAAAATTCTGTCTTTCACTTTGACTTTAGTCATTCTGTTTATAATATCCTGTGGTAAAGTCCTTTTGCAATGTATTTGCCTGGGAAACGTTGAGTCTTCTGTATCTGAATATCTAATTCTCTTGCTATTGGGAAGTTTTCATTGATTATTTCTTTAAATAGTTTTTCTAAACTTTTCAATCTTTTCTCCCTTGGG
Organism: Avahi laniger; assembly: GCA_963575035.1. Classification (NCBI taxonomy): domain Eukaryota; kingdom Metazoa; phylum Chordata; class Mammalia; order Primates; family Indriidae; genus Avahi; species Avahi laniger. The sequence continues at coordinate 14,812 of CAUYSK010093732.1, forward strand.
AATATCAATAATTCATAAATTTGGTCTCTTTATGTAGTCCCATACATCCTGAAGGCTTTTCTCATTCTATTTTATTCTTTTTTCCCCCTAATTTTTGTCTAATTGGATTATTTCAAAAGACCTGTCATTAAGTTCTGAGATTCTTTCTTCTGCTTGGTCCAGTCTATTATTGAAGCTTTCACATATGCTATATATTTCCTTCAATGAGTTTTTCAGCTCCAGAATTTGTGGGTTTTTTTTTCCTCCTTTTAAGATACCTATCTCATTGGTACATTTCTCATTCATTCCCTAAATTGATTTTCTAATTTCTTTGTATTAGTTTTCAGATTTCTCTTGCATCTCATTGAGCTTCCTTAGAATCAATACCTGGAACTCTTTATCTGGCATTATGAGGAATTCTTTTTGATTAGGATTCATTGTGGACAATTGTTATGGTCCTTTGGTGGTGTCATATTTCCTTTTTCATGTTTCCTGTGTCCTTCTGTTGATATCTGCGCATATAGTGTAATATGTGCTTGTTCCAATTTTTTTGAAACTGCTCTTGAAGGGAAGAATTTTTTCCTAGAGATGTATGTATGTATGTTAGTCGAGTCGGATATTTTGGCTTTGGTTTTCAGTGCCTACAGTAGTGTGATCTTTGTGTGATTTCTTAGGCAGTACACACAGTCAAGTAGTATCTTTGATTTCCTTGGTGGCTTAAGGTACCATTAATATTTGAGGCTGTGGTGAAGATTTGCTTTGCTGAACCAGTCTTTGGGCCCTAGTAGTGGCAACAGTGGGCTGAGTGTGCATGAGATGAGGTCACAGAGCAGCTTATGCTGGCAGCGATGTTACTATGTCCTCAAGGGCCAATTCTTGGGCCTTCAGATGGCTTGCTCAGAAGCTAGGAGTTGGAGCAGAGGGGCAGGCATGTGGGAAGTTTCTTAGGCTCCTGAGCAGCTGGTGTGATGTGGGAGGTGGCAGTAGCAGTGTTGGAGCCACCCACTAGGACCAAAGTGGTCCATGTTGGTGATGGTGGTAACTGTAGGGGATTGGGCAGGCTAGTTCCCAGTCCCACAGCTGCGAGTAATAGGACAGTGGGCATTGCCTGTAGTGTGCTTAGGAGAGCTGGTCTCCCCTGTTCCTTCCTTGCTGGGTGGTGGCTGCAGCCAAGTCACCTTTAACTTGGTCCAAGCACAACCCAGCATTAAACTCTTGAAATGGCCCCAGCTGTGGGTTTGCAGTCAAAGAGGGCAGGGCCCCCTTTCAGATGAACAGCGTGGGTAAGAAACTGGGGAGTATGGTCCACTCTCATCTTGGTCTTACAGCAGCCCATGGCAGGATGGTGGGAATTGTCCTAGGTGTATTAGGAGAGCTTGAGCTTCCCTGTCCTTCCTCAGTTGGGCAGGGCTGCAGCTGTATCAGCCCTAACTCAGCCTAGGGGTGGAATGAAGCCCAGCTTGAAACTCCCACAGTGGCACGTTGGACCTATGACCAGAGAGGGTGGGGCCCTTCCCAGGCAGGCTGTATTGGCAGGAAACTGGAGGGAGTGTGGTTTGCTTGAAACTGGGTCTCATAGCAGCCCATGTCAGGGTGGTGAGTATTGTCCTAGGCATGTGTTGGAAAGCCTGGTTTCCCTGTCCCTCTCCAGCCAGATGGGGGCTGCAGCCATATCAGCCCAAACTTGGTCTGAGGGTAAGGCACAGTCCAGTGTTAAACTCTCAAAATTGTGCCTCAAGCCTGGGACCATAGAGGCCCCATGCAAATAGGAAGCATGGGTAAGGAACTGGAAAATGCTGTCTACTTTCATTCCAGTCTCAATAGCAGCCCACAGCTGGGCAGTGGGGACCTTCCTAGAGGTGTGCAGGGTGACCTGGGCTCCTCTATCCCTCCTCAGAGCTGTGCAGTGGCTGCAAGTACACCCATGGTTCGCTGGTGTCTAGGCTCTTGGAGTGTTGCCCAGCTTAAGCTGTGCTAGGCTCAGATACCTGTGGGGTTCCATGTGCGTTACCTTTCAGGAGCAACATTTCTGTACGATCTTCAGGCAGCTCCCTCTGTTAGGCTTGAGACCGGTGTGGGTCAGTGGATTCTCTTGTAGCCAAGATCATGAAACATTGTCTTGGAGTATGGAGTCCTGGGGCCTTCTCTGTTACTGTTTCCCCACATCCAGGAGCTTCTCCCGGCTCTTAGCTGGTCCCCAGCCAGGCAAGTTGCTCTGGCATTTATTCACTTGTGGCATTTACTTTTGCTTCCCTGGTGAATCCTAATCTTTTCTCCTGGACGATCTGTTTGAAATGTGAGCATCTGCTTACTATTCTGGTTCTCCATGGAGAGGTGCATGTGACCTATGTCTAGTTGGCCATCTTGACCCTACCTCCCTTTGCACATTTAGATCTGACGTTTCTGATAACTTTCACTGCTGCTGCCCATTTTCTGGTTTGTGTTGTGATTTTTTTTTTTTTTTTTACTTTGAAGTCATCATCTTTGATTTAATGAATTCTTCGTGGTCTAATTATAAGTGTATTCCTTCAGAGCATGCTTGCCTTTGTTTCTTTTTGGTAGGTTTAGTTTATAATTCATTCAAATGGCAGAGCCCAGGTAACTATAGAGGGAGCTTGATACTACTACTCTTGAGACATGAATTTTCTGTTTCTTCTGTTGTTTCCATGTTATATAAACATAGTCTAGGAAAGCTAGCATTGTTTCCAAATTTTTTCCCTTTTTAAAACTGTCCACTTTTTAACTTATTTAATATTTTTAGTTAACAGAAGAAATTGAAGATTTTAAGCCAATTGAGGGGAGTTGAGGCCACATGTTCAATTTTAAATGCCTTAAATAGCAGGTTTTGAACATCTTTAACCAAAGGCCAAAACTTGACGATCAGGAAATGAGGTGCAGGTACTTATCTCTCTATAGGGCAAGGCTCATGACTCTTTGGTGTCCTCTTTGTATCCTGCATGTTGTAATGAATGATGTCATCAGGAAATCATCCTTTTCTGCCAGGAGAGGTATTAGTCCTTGGATGTTACTCAACCTACAAAGTAATTAAATCCTTATTTTCTCCCTTTTCTTCTCTTTCCAAAATTGTATCCATCACTCAAATATAGTACATACATATTTTAAAGTCCTTATTCATAGAAACACAAGACTGAGTGGTTTCTTCTACCCATTTGACCATATATAGCAAAAGTGGTATTTTATACGTGGATCGTCAATTATATTTTATTGTAAGAAGAAACAGGATAGCACTAAATCTCAGTCAGATTCACAATATTTCCTATTAGTTACTTACACAAGATGTGCATTTCAGTACTTTTCCAATACATTTTAGGGTTTCTTCTAGAGGAAAAATATTTACACGTTTAAGGGGCTGTTATTATCCATCTGTGAATTAGGAATTACAGTTAACTGCATTAAAGCCAATAGAGTTATATATTATATTTGTGATTTTAAAACAAGTAGCATAAGTAATTTTCTTCCTCAAAAATATTTCTTCCAAATAACCTAAATTGTTTCCATGACTGTGGAAATATTTCTCTCCTGCATAAAAAATGTCTTGCCCATTATAGGTGTTTAATAAACTTTTATCATGTGAATAAAATTAATGTACCATTTTTGATTTGGAATTCTATGTATCTTACCTGATGCCACAATTTTGGAGGCATGCCTTCAAATTCTGTAGTCTCAGGGAAAATATTTTATATTTGAATTAATAGCTACTCTTAACACCTATAGTACCTGGGTCATGGGGTTGGGGTTGTGGGACCCTGTCTTTAGGCCATCTCAGACTAGTATTGTGGCTATATGTAGGACTTGGATATAGTCCTGGTCCAAATTATTTCCCTCCAGACCAAAAATTATGTAATATGCCTGGTATTAAAAGAAGGAATATTCCAAATTCTTAGAACTGTCCACCATATTTCATTTTTGAGGAATAAGCCTTTAACTCCAGCAAAAATATTTCCTTGAACGTGTCAAATCTCACTTTACGTAACAGGGTACCTGATGGAAAGGGATTTAATGTATTCATTTAGCAATGTATCTGCCATAAAAGGGATGTGGGAAGGTTAGAGGATGTCGATTACTGGTAATTTCAATTCCTGGAAGTGAACGTGTCATTGCATTTGGAGGCAAAACCATATTGGGTTGAAGACAATCACCAGGATTCACACTTCATTTACACAAAAGTGGCCAAGTACCCACTTCCAACCCAAGATCTAAAATAAGACTGTGAAGTCATCTTCTGACTGAATGCAGATGCTGGGTCCTAGTATGTTATGTTTTCAGTTTAGTAATGTGAATTGGAGGTGAAGATAGTTTTACTATGATTTAAATGGAAGAAATCATTTTCTGAAAAGAGATTGTACTAGATTGTAATGGACAGAGTGTTATTTAAGATGTTTTAACTTTGGGGAATATAATGCAGCCACGTTTGGGCAAGTTCCTCTACTTAATCAAGTTTTTCAACTATATTTATCATAACAATCAATCTATTAAATTATTTTTCAATAGTAACATCTTCACTTCTTTTTCTTAAAAAATGACTTTTTCTCTTGTTTCCAGTATCCTGTTAGAGGACATTTTATATGCTAACTTTCAAATTTTGTTTTTGGTTTATAAATGTTGCTTTTGCTAGTGAACACTTTCTGTGGTTTGAATATTTGTCTAAAACTCATGTTGAAATTTAATCCCCAATACAGCAGTATTGAGAAATGAAGCTTTTGGGAGACAATTGGATCATGAGGGCTCTGCCCTCCTAAATGGATTGATCCACTCACGGGTTAATGGATTAATGGGTTACCATGGGAGTGGAACTGGTAGCTTTATAAGGAAAGGAAGAGACCTGAGTTAGCACACCCAGTCCCCTTGTCATGTGATACCCTGTGCTGCCTCGGATCTTCAGAGTCCCCAAACAAAAGAAGGCCCTCACCAGAGGCAGCGCCATGACCTTGGATTTTTCAACCTCTATGACTATAAGAAATAGATTTCTTTTCTTTGTAAATTGCCCAGTTTCGGGTATTCTAAGCAACAGAAAACTGACTAATACAACACTATACGTACCTTTTCTTTTAATGATTAAACTCCTAAGGTGCCACATGGTTCTTCCGTTTGAGCTCAGGTTGCCCAGGGCATGTCAGCTGCTTAGTGATGTGTGTGAGGGTGACCCTCATGAGTTTAGTTGGTTTAGGGGTGGCGGTGGTGGTGGTTATTTTTCCCTAGGAGAGCTTTTTAAGAAGGCCCTTGGGATGGGGCAAAGGACAAAGAAGGGAGGATTGGAGGAGGAAATGCTCAGGAAAGGACAGATTTGCTTATTCGTGTTGTTAACCCTTACCTTCCAGCCATGCTAGAGCTGTGCTGTTGTCATTCTCTGCCACCTCCAGCGGGTGCTGGACTGCCCCTAGCTTTCCTGTCTCATGGTGGTGATGTGTAGGGTAGTGATCTGTCCCACCGACAAGGAGGGACAGGGAAAAGAGCACATAAAAATCCCTCTCTGTCCTGTCCACTGTGCCCTGGAATCTGGAGGGTTGCCTGCACTCTAGTGGGAGAAGCTGGGAAGATGGGGGATTGGTGGAGACAAGAGAGCAGTAACTGCTGGATGACTCAGAGGTGCGGCCAAGCCTCGTGGGTGGCAAGAAACAAGGAAGTGGATATTTGTGCAACGTATTTCACCGCTTCCTGGTCCTTGCTAACAGTCAATTGATTCTTCAAAACATTCCCTCTCCTATTGCTGTGTTCTCTTATTCTTACCTGCACAGCATAATTCACCCTTCCGGGGATGAAAAAAACAATTCCAGAAAGCTTTCCTTGAACTTTACCTTCAATGTCTCATGGTCCACAGGGGGTGATATAATTTATTAGTGGGCCTTTTGTGTTTCATCATGTATGTTCCTGTCTGATGAGTAACCCATTTTATTTTTTAGAAGCTGATGTGGCAGTCACATCAACAGGCAGCTATAAAAATTAAGCATCTGTAAATCCTTTTGATAAATATTTGTGAAGTTGCAAAATCCTCATGTCTGATCAGTGTAAATCAGCCAGCGAGACAGTCTCCTAGGAAAGCCATGTGGAGACATAGTAGTGCGTTCTGACCATGGGAACTTCATCGTGGGGGTGAGGGCGCGAACTCACCAGAGTCTTCAGCAAAGACACACTAGTCTTCACAGAAAGCAGACACTTCAGACACTGATACTAAATTTTATTGAGATCAAACATTATAAACCCTACTTTTGAGAGAGGAGAACTTAGAGGGTCAAAAGTCTGGTTTTAGGGGCAAAATAAGAGTCTAGAAGCAAAGTTCCTGCAGTTTGCTCTCCTAGTCTCACTGAACAGAGGCAAAATGCTACATGATGAGGAAGAAAAACTTTAAATGAAGATAACTTTGAAACTATAAATAAGCAAAAGAAATAGACTTTACTATGAATATACTCTTTAGATATTTTCCTCAGTTTTGGACTTGGAAAAACTCTCCTTTTTCTTTTTTTTTTTTTTTCATCTAAGCTCTTCCTAATACTGACTTGTTCACTAAAAAGAAATTAGAAAGTAAAATTCTACTAAATCAACTAAATGGGCTGGATTCAGTAGCATAAAGTTAAAAAATAGTTTTATTTTTCTCCCATTTTGCAAACCTCTCATGCCTAGTGATATTTTATGGTCACTTCCAGTTTCATTTTTTTTCAGGTATTGAAAGTTGAGCCTGATTGAAACTAAACTTTTGGCATCCAGTTTAAAGCTTTTCCCTTTCCTTTGGGCCTCACCTAGAAGGTGGGGAAGGCACGTGGTGAGTCTGTCCTTCCTTTCTTGCTTTATATCTTTCTGGCTTGCCATCATTTGCTGTGGATCCTCCAGAGCTGGATTGGACGGAGGAGTAAGACATAGGAGGCAAAAAGAGTCTTATTTACTTAGCTGGTGCTGTTTGCAATTCTTGCTTGGATGTCCAGGGCTCTCAGTGGCAGGTTGCTAATGCTGGCTCTTTATTCAATAGGCCACCATTGTGGGTTTTCTGATCAGTGGCACTGAACCTCTCCCCCTGCCCTGCCCCCCAATCTCTGATACTGGACAATTCCTTGCTGCAGGAGTTTCATGCTCTGGCTAGACTGCTTCATTCTGCTCCCTTTGCATGCTGTATGGTGCCTGCCATTCCGCAGTTTTACTTGCCTGGGGTCACTCAGATGTGGCGAGTGACAGCTTGTCTTGGGTGAAGTTCTTTCGAGGTTGCTCCACCCAGTGGTCTTCTTATAGTCTTCTAATGGGTAATCCAAGCCACTTTCGAGGAATTTATCACCCTATCCGTTTGTAGTATCTTTGTGGTATGTAGGTCCACAAGTTTCTATAGTTCAGGAAGCATGAAAGTAGCAGGCGTGTGTGTGTGCGCGCGCGTGCGCGCATATGCAGGACTTCAGCTATCTCTGCTTACCTCGTCAAATCCCATAAAAAGCATAATTTATGTGAGTGGAATGAGGTGTAGAAAAACCAATTGTAGCATTTACGTTGTTTTAGTTCAGTGTCAAGCCGAAATGGTAAATAGTTTTCAATGGACAAATAGGGCTGGGATGGGAGTGGGGGAAATCAAGATGACTAAACATTTGAAGAAGATTAGTTTGAGAGACAAGTTAATGTGTTCTAAGACTCCAATGAATCTAACCACCATTCTGAATCCACACAGGTTCCTTCCTGGGTCAAGGAGAGTGTTTCAGTTACAAAGGAGAGTTGAGAATGCTTTTCTCTGAACATGCCTGTAGATGTCACTGAAGTAAATGACTCCTTTACCCTGGATTTGACAGTGGGACAACAAAAGGCCCACAAAAAAGTAAAAAATATTTCATATAGTCTATCTAAGTTATATTAGCAATACCATACAACAGCAGCAACAACATAATTCACAGTAAGTTTGTAAATTCTCCTATTTTACAGATGTGATTTATCTTAGGCAAAGTATTCTCAGCAACAGCCTTCATTATAGAGCAGGGAAGGAAAACTCCATTCTCCTTCCCTGCGGACACCCCACCCTCAGGGCAAGAGGCACATTTCTTCTTGATCTGACACCAATTGCTCATTAGAGACACTGTCTTCAAGCTAGGAATATCGACGCCTCATAAAGAAAAAACATCACATAGGCATTGGTAGTTAAAGGAGAATGACAATGGAGAAAACGTTTTAAAACATGCGTGGGACAGCATTTAATTCTAAAAGTAATTTTTTTCTCCGTACTGATTTTTAAGAAAACTGTAAATGTTGATCGTTTAGAAAAGATTGTACTTTTACTCTTTCTAATTAAAACCCAGTGCAAAATGATCAACTAGAAATTCTATCTCTGAGCTTTCATGGCTAGAGAGAGTATTTAATGATAGCGAGAAAGGATTTGGCACTTGTATTTCAATACTGTGAAGGATATTCTGTATGTCATTCTTCTCATCAAGAGGCTAAAAGAACATTTCAACTCAGAATGGCCAAGACTGAGACTCACTGAAAGAAGGATGCTCAACAAAAAGGAATTTACAGATCTTCAGCACCACGTTAACAGACTGTGAACAGTCTTTCTTATATTAGCAAGAATTTTGCAGGCTTAATGAGACAAAGAATTCTCTTTAGAAACTTCTGATTGTTAAAGTGAAATTTAAGCAAGTGAAAAAGACAAGAATAAGGCCTCTGAAAAATTGTCAATGAAAGATGACTCAGAACAAGACAGACATGAAATTCTGAGAATTATCAGCAGAACCTAGAAAAAGAAAACACTCTGGACAGGAGAGAAACTATTCTTGTAGTTGTTCTAGAATAAGTGTTACATGTTTTATGTGAGGAAGAATTGAAAGTTGACAGACTCCATTGTATACTGTGTGATGAATAAGCATATGCAAATGATAAAACAATCTTTATATTTTGAAAGAATATATTCAGATTTTAACTGTAAGGATTTCAGCATTTTCTACTGTTATTTTTTTTTTTTTTGTCCTTACAAAGGCCAGTGCTAAAGAACTCTTTATGGTGTTATCACCTACAAATATCTGAAGAGAATGGACCCCGCTTGGACAGCACAGTTATGATTCTGGTTTCCAAGTTGGAAAAAACCAATTAAACAGCATCCTTGGCAAAGTTCTGTCTTAATGAGACTTATTTATGCTTGTAATGTTTTTTTCCTTTGATGTTTCTAAAGAAAGAAAACTATCTCATTTAGTAGATACGGTAAAATTGTAAAAGTGCTAAAAAGATGTTTCTCAAAGTTAAACACAGAATTACCATATGGTAATTCAACTTCTAAGGGGTATATACCCAAGAGAAATGAAAATATATGTACACACTTTAAACAAATGTTTAAAGCAACATTATTCATAATAACTAAAAGGTGGAAACAACCCAAGTATTCATCAACGATGAATGGATAAATAAGATGTGATATGTCCACATAAGGAATTATCTGGCAATAAAAAAGAATGTGGTACTGATACCTGCCACAACATGGGAGAACCTTGAAAACATACCAAAGTGAAATAAAAAGCCAGTCAAAAAAGTCGACATATTCTATACTTCCATTTAGATGAAATTTCCAGAATAAGCAAGTCAGTAGATTAGCGATAGATGAGGCGAGGAGAGGAGATTGACTGCTAACGGATATCGGGGCTACTTTTTGGAGTGATGAAAATGTTCTGAGTTAGTGGTGATGATCGCACAACTTTGTTAATATACTGAAAGCCACCGAGTTGTACACTTCAGAAGGGTAAATTTTATGGTATGTGAATTATTAATATATCAATTTAAAAAAAGGGATGGATTGTTGAATATAATGAATTCAGTCTGAACTTCCCTCATTAATGCTCTAAGGAAGGGAAAGTTTCTCATTTGTTCAAGAGTGAATGGGTAATTCACAGGATGCTACCTCTCTGTGATTCTTGTAAGGATGGAGAAAAATGTCTGGGAGGCATGTAATATACTGGGATAGACAGAGAGATGTCGTCTTTTATTAGTCACTCTGAAGACCATCTTCCCAAGTGCAGCCTGTCAGTAAATGGAAATAAGTCCTTGCCTAAGGCAAATGAGTCACATTAACTTGGGGGGGGAGTGGAGGATCCTAAAATAGTGGATTTATATTAAAAAATAACACATTGCAGGATTTTTGGTGTATAGAAATTATACAGGAAACCAATATAAACATTTCTGGGTTTCTGCTTTAATTTCTTCTGTGTAGAATATAATTATACCAAAAAGCTTTAACTCTAAAAATACAAATATAATTATTTTAAAGGACAACATGTTCCCCCCGCCCCCCTTCCAAACAATATGAAGACATTACATTCAGGTCAAGACAATCCTGTCATTACATAGTTTATTCCAGTGGCTTTGAGTATAACGTATATTTATGAAAACCCAGTAGAGTTTTGTAACTTGCACAGCCTAAAATATGCTCCTAACCATGACACGTGATGTTTAATCTGCAGATTGATGTTTCGAAGACTTTTTCTTAGACTTGGGACAGTTCTTCTGTGTTTCACCATGTGCTATTGCTCTTTTGGCTCAGAATAGATTCGTTCGATTTGGCTATTGGGTGCCAATAATCAGTAAATTAACGACTGTATCTGTGATGATACTTATTTTCAGCTTATTGGAGTGTTTATTCTACTACTTAATTTTTTAAGTACACTTAAAAGGTGTTTAAGCAATTTTTTTCCTCCAGAAAGAATAAATAAAAACAACTTTTACATAGTTGCATCAAAACTCATTTAAAAGTACAGGTGGAGTTCATGCCTTTTTCTAAAGAAATCAAGTGAACTGCAGGTATGAAATTAGGACTTGCAGCATGAAACCCTCGTCATGTTGGCATTTGGAAGTTTTGTCCCCACTTCAGCCTAAATGCCTTCTCCTTTATCACCCACCCTAATGTGAACTTGTGCAGATAAGTTCTGCTATCTTTGTATGAAAGACCTAGCTATAAACTAAAAATACATAAACAACAGCAGAGGAGACTCATAATTTATATCTTAGAAAATCAACCTAATCCACTATACTTCCTTGTAAAAAGTCAGCAAAAAATTACAAAAAATAGGAATAAGACCAGCAGCATGAACAACTTAAGAACATTCACTTCAGAAGAAACAGATAATTCACGAAAAAGAACTTTAAAAGAAGCTAATGATCATGAAAGTAGTTTGAACGTTTGAGGAGGGCTATTGCATTCAAAAATAATAGGAAATTAAAAAAAAGAACACAAGAGTTGTATGGAAGACACAATTGCAAAGATTCAATAGTTAGGAAGCTGAAACTAAGAAAATCTCTCAGAACAAGAGAAAGACAAAAAGAAAAAATTGAAAGAAAAGAAACATGGAGGTTCAATACAGGAAGACTTACATTGGCCTAATAGAATTTCTGGGAAAAAAGAGCAGAGGAAAATGAAGGGGAGGAAGTTAGCAATAAAAATATAGAAGAAAAATTTCCAATACTTTTAGTATTGGAAATACTTTTAGCACCAGGATTGTTAAGATTATAAATACAAATCTGAAATTTCAGAACATAAGGAATTAAAAAGAACATAAAAGTTTTTAGGATGTAGGGAACATGCCATATTTATGATTAATAATGTTAAAATGAATCAGATTGACATCACACATCTCAGCAACAATATTGGATCCTAGAGGCAATGTGACAATGCCTTGGAAGCTGTGAGGAAAAATCCTAGGCTCATCACAAGGCAATCAAGTGTGACAGTAAAACACAGCTCTTTTCAGACATTCAGAAACTTGTTTGCTTTTCTAAGGAGGTTACTCAAAGATTTACTTCAGCAAAACAAAGGTGAAAACCAAGACAGAGAAAAGACATGGTGAAAATACAAAAGACAAACCCTAGTATGTACCTCAGTTATATAGGAAATCTAAAAAGCTATCGGCCCAAATTACAATAATGCATAATGATGACAGAGACGAGCAAGGTTGTATTAGAGTTAACATCTGAGATTAGAGGAAAAAGACAGAATTAAGGGCAAGGGCAAGAAATGAGACTGCAAAATTGTACGGAACAAGTTCATTCAGATTGTGACTTTCGAAAGAGACAGTGTATTAATTAGAATAAGACTGAAAAGTGGAGACAAAACCACAAAATTAACAATAGCTTAAAAACAGTTTTGTTTTCTTATACAATGAAGTCCAGTGGTCAAAGCGCTAATACAGAATTTCTATGAATTCATCAAAGCCCCAGGTGCTACTCAGCTTTTCTGTTATTCCTAGGGTATGGTCCTTGTCAGTATTATTTTCATCCCACCCAGCAAGGAGGAGGATGGAGGCAAAGTGCACAGTTCTTCCTTTGTGGAGATTGATCACAACAGTTCTGTGTATAGCTCATTGACTGAATGTTAAATACCGACTTCACCTAAGGGAAGCTGGGTGAGACTGCATGCTTGTTAAAATTTGGGGCAGTTTGGGGAGGGGGCTATCTATTTGTTAAGAAAATGGAACAGATAATTGGGGACTATAGGGAAACTTTTCCACAGACCCCTGTCCCCCAAAACTCCATTTGCTGGTAATTTTTATGGACCTTATTGGCCATATTTTATTACCTATTATATTTCCATTAAAACTTCCATTGCACTTGGGAAGACACAGAATGCAAAGATCTTTAGAAAACAATTAGATTGGCTAAAGTCAGGGCGTTAGACTTTTTCGCAGGGGTCCATGAATTGATATAAACATCAAATATTATTAGATAAAGTAATTACGTATTTATTACTAATTTTCATATGGATATACTTCTGATTCATAAAATACAATTTTGCTTATTGTAGTTTATTGTTGCATATTTACCATCAGTGGATATTTGTGCAAGTTTAATTGTTGGGTATCATAGCTGTAGGAGGAGATTGTAGTTTGGGGATGGTCTATGAAAATTTCTAATTTTAGAAAAGGCAACCTCATACCGAAAAATGTTGGGAATCGTTCTTACCAGATTTTATTGTAAAGATTTGTGTGTTACTCATTCTTGGCTTTGTTTCAGAAGCTTTCTCTTTTTGCATGAACTCTTTCACTTCTAATTTTTATTACAAGTTTCTATTAAGTTTCCATTTTATTTTTTGTAGGGAACCTTTCCCTGTTTTCGGAGCAGAGTGGGTATAAACATAAAATCTGATGAAAGGTTCACTTTCTCTGCAGGCAGGTACTAGCTACTGGAGGCAATGACTTTCATATCTAGGAATTGCAAAAGGCCTCTTGTCCAGGTGTAAAAGGGGTTAGTTGCAAGTTGCATTGGCAGTGAACTTTGGTTGTGTAATTGCTCTTTGAACTCATATTCAATCTTGCCCTTTTCTTCCTCAAAATGGCTGGAAACTTATTGTCAGTTTTCAGCTGGCTTCTGGTTTCCTGGAGAGTCCGGTTTCCTTTTAAACCCTTCAGAGTTTCTTCTCACCCTCACTGTGACCCAGGCTTTGCAGTACCTTCTGTTCACCACTTTGCTGATCAAACGATTTCCCGCTCTCATTTCTTCATTATTGTTCTTTGACTATTTCACATTTCTGTCATATGTGGTCAATTCTTTGAATCCTAAGTGGTACTATGTGCTTGTCCTCCTTTTCTTCTATGATGGGCAGGAGATACTGTTTTCCCCTGGGGATTTTTAGTTTTCTTTTACATTTATTTTTAGCCTGCTCTGGGGCTATTAAATCCAGACTTCCTCCTGTTAATTTTGTGTTTCTATGGCTTATCTCGTCGTCATAGCTAAACATAACTGCCAAATATGCAGTCTTCCTCTTGGCTTGGGTCAAGCCCCCTGATCTTTTATGAGCCGCTCTGACATGCTTGAAAACCTAGACCCTCTTCCCGCTGGTGGCCGCTGGCAGAGAGGCTTGCGGCCCGAGATGGTGGGGGGATGGGCAGGCATCGTTGCCAAATAGCTGTGGCATTGTAAACAATGTGGAGTACCTTGCCAAACACTGCTCATTAACTTTGGCTCCAGGAGAGAGAGCGAACGATGAAGTAAGCCTATTGAAGTAAGTTCAAGATTGCGAAACATTAGATGACCATCAAATACTTAAAAATAGGATGATCTTTCTCAGCAGAGTATGAGAAATTGTCATAGGGAGAAATAACTATCACTGTATACAGACTGTGAATTTCCTTTTGGCTTGAAGAATTTGACATTTGTAGTGATTTACCAAAATCCTTGTGTTAATGGACCTAAGCTGAATGTAACCTGAACAGTGAATATACCCAGAACGGTGCAGAACTTACCACATCCATGGGAATACAGAATGTATAGAAGATACAAGGATAAGAAAAGGAATCACATGGAAGGAAAGAAAATATACCTGGTGTTACATGTCTGTAATTCCCTTTAGATAGGTCACTTTAGGTTAAGCGATAAAGTGCGATAACCCAGGTGCTAATCAATAGTGCGGAAGTTCAAAGAAAGCCAGCTGGAGTTCGGATCAGGAAGTCCACACTCTATAGGTGGCTAAGACAAGTGCTTCTGTTTTTTGTCTCATTTGTCAACCAATATGGGGATTAGCATAACGATGATTGGAAATTTGCTCTCATTGGTGAAGTGGGTGGCTTATAAATTAACATAATTTCACTGCTTGGTGAAATTAAATTTTCAGGAAAAATAATTTTGTTAAAAACAGTTTAAAGACACGCTGCACATCTGTATCTCCATAGACTAAGAACCCACAGGGTGTGTACCTTTCATCCTTAAAGTACTGCTCAAGGCTTGATCCCTCAATGGTCTTGTGGCCAGCCATTAGTTTAGGAGCTTTCAGGTTTTCTGGAGCTGATTAATCAATGTACTGGGTCCTGCTTCTGAAAGGCGGTCATAACTAACTTTGGTTACCTTTTTACACAGGTGGGGGTCTGACGCTTAAAAGGACATTCATTGAACACTTAATGCAATACATTTAATGAAATACACTTAACAGGGAATTACAGTGAAACTACAGTACACGTTATTTTTTGCCTGCTTGTTAATGAATGTTTAAAATGATAATTGTAAATGTGGGAGAATTTCATTATAACCTGGTAGATTAGTTTTATGGAATACTTCCAAAGCAACCTGAGAAAATATAATAAAGTATGTAGCATTGGCTATTCTTATTGTTTAATATGTCCACTATTTTGAAGAACTAAAAACATTTTCTTTTAAAATTATTTTACTTCCATTATTAAAGGTGAATACATTATTTTTAACTGGAAATATTCACGAGTATTTACAGTTTTCTGCATGTTCAGGTTCTTTGATTTATCTTGTAAATATTTTATCCAGCTTGTTTTTTACTATTTAATTTTCTGTTTTTTCTAATTGACAGAATATTAAAATTTTAGATCTTTAAATCTACCAATCAACCTAGTTTTTTGAGCTTAGGCTTTTCTTTTTCTCCCATGACTGGCAAATTTACTTAAGTTTTTGTTTTTTATGATTAATAATATTATTCTCTTGCATTTAACTATCATTATTTTAGAATTAGTTCAGAATTATTTATCAAACAAGTCTTTCCTTTCCTCATTCATTTGGAATGCCTCATTTATTACATACTTAATTCTTAAGTATTTGCCGGTACTATGTTCTTTGCTTTATTAGAACTTCATAACATGTTAATATCTGGTAGGGCTAAACTCTCATCTCCTATTACTCTTCTTTTTCAAAATGTTATTAACTCTTTTCATTTGTTTTAAACCTGGAAATATTTCATCTAGTTTCAAAAGCAGCTCCTTAAAATTTTGATGTAATTGTTTTATATTTATAAATTTTAAGAGAACTAACATTTTAATAATTCATTTCATCCATGAACAAGGAATATTTCACCATATATTAAAGTTGTTGATATGAACAACTCAGAAGGAATATTCTTGGTGTTTGTCCATTTGTTTATAAAGGCTACTTTATCTAAACTGTCTTCCACAGCATCTTGCATTCCCACTCACAGTGTATGAGGATCCCAATTTCTCTACATCCTCGTCAACACTT